>CM033645.1:61191027-61303399 GCA_019512145.1 Engystomops pustulosus | reverse complement strand
GCCCCCTAAGGTAGGAAGCTCATATGGCAGTGATGGCGAACCTTTTAAAGCCGGAGTGCCCAAACTTCAACCAAAAGCCACTTATTTATTGCAAAGTGCCAGCACAGCAATTTCAGCAGTAATTTATTTCTCCTTTTTCTTTGACAACTTTCAGTCGTTCAGACTCCTAAGGACACCAACACAGTTGAAAGGAGGATGGAAAATGTGTCTAATATTGTAGGAAGATTCTCCAGGAAGATTCTTTGAGTTCTGGAAGATTCTCCAGGAAGATTCTTTGAGTTCTGTCTGGTGAACTTCATTCTGGGGTCATGGCCTGGGTGCCCACACAGAGGGCTCAGAGTGCCGCCTCTGGCACCAGTGCCATAGGTTCGCCACCACTGTCGCCACCTCCCTGACCAACCAGTCTCTTTACTAGACATACCAGATCCCTATACTCCACTAATGAGATGTAATAACATCAAAATGGTGCTGTCCACATTTTCATTTTGTAAAACTAACTGGTTTTATCCCACATCATGTCACTGGGCATCGTAAATGCAGAGAATAGGCAAGATGGCAGATCTCAACCACTTCTGGAGATATCCCAATAATCGGGATAATTGGATAAAAAAGATATCATTTTTTGCTGTGAAAGAAAAACAGATCAAGGCCAAATTAAATAGTATACTTATCAGTCCCAATAGAAACAAATAGTAATCTGCACAGTTCTCATCCAGAATCAGCAGTTCAACCATAAAACCCCACTAGTTCCATCTCACCACTACAGTGGTCTATGTGGTTATTAATTCAGTCTACTGCTTTGGTGTGAAAAAAAGATGGCTCTTTCCTCATCCATGATTCTCAGCCCAGCGTCTGATTAACTTTTTCCACTTTAGACTGTGGATGGTACGCAGAGTAAAAGTCCAATTTCACTTGAAGTTGGCTGCACAGAGAATGCCAGAACCAGGAAACAAACTAGACCCCTCGGTCTGATACAATATGTAGACGGAGACCATATTTTAATGTTTCGGGTAGAGATTTGGACTTGATTATGCCTATAAATGTCCCTTACTGTTTCATAGTGCAATGCAAAAATAAAGAGGGGAAAAAGCAACGTATGATAAACAGATTGGGCAGAGTAAGATGTGGACGGCACAATGCAACTTTTTACATAGCTTAGAATTTATCAAATATGTTTTATTCTACTGCTCTGTTCCCTGAACAAATAATGTATAGTTTATGGCTCGCTATTTACACATCTTTGTTTCTCTGTTAAGCTCTGCCCATTACCAGCTGTCAGAAATGCAATACTTCCGGCATCACACTGATCCAGATTACAGGGCACTGTGTTCTCTAAAAGAAGAATAAGCCATTTCTTAGCGTTCTCTCTACACTGGTATGTAATTCTCTGTTTTTACTTGTTTTTACTATCTAAAAAAAGAGGTTGGGATATCTAAAAAAAGAGGTTGGGAATTTTCAATCTCTGAAATGACTTGTCATTGGGAAGCATATGTTTAAATATGGGAGCTATAAAACACATTAGGTATCGCCGCGTCCGAAAATGCCCGATCTATCAAAATATGATAACGGTTTTTCACTGCGTTTAATCCCGTAACGGAAAATCGCGCCCAAAGTCGAAAATGGCACTTTTTTTGTCATTTAAAAAAATTAAAAAATTCTATAAAAAGTGATCACAAGGTTGAACAGTCCTAAAATTGATAACATTGTAAATGTCATCAAAATCCGCAAAAAACGACACCACCCACAGCTCAGTACACCAAAGTATAAAAAAGTTATTAGCGCCAGAAGATGGCAAAATCCCAAAAAAAATTTTTGTACAGGAGGTTTTAATTTTTTTAAATGTATGAAAGTACATGGAAAAATAAAAAAGTTATGGATTTTTGATCATGGGGAGTAAAAAATGAAAATGAAAAAACAAAAAAGGGCCAGGTCCTGAAAGGGTTAATGGAGCTCATTTACTAAGAGTCCGTTAGACACACTTTCATTGGGTTTCCCGGCGATTTCCAATTTGCGCCGAATTGCGGTGCACGCAATTGGATTGGTGCCGCATCGGCGCCGGCTTTAACGCAACAGAAATCAGGTCGTGGTTGTCCGACGGATTCGGGAAAACCGCAGAATTTTAAAAAACGTTTTGTGTTGCAAGATCACACACTTACATGCACTGGGAAGAAGAAGGTGAATTCCGGCGGACCACGGTGCAGCAGCGACAACTGCTGGATATCGAGCGCATGACCTTAGTGAATCCTGGCAGACCCGAATCCACGTCGGACAACGCGCCGCGGGATCGCGACTGGACCAGGTAAGTAAATGAGCCCCAATGTGTAGTCTAATATTGTAGGAAGATTCTCCAGGAAGATTCTTTGAGTTCTGTCTGGTGAACTTCATTCTGGGGTCATGGCCTGGGTGCCCACACAGAGGGCTCAGAGTGCCGCCTCTGGCACCAGTGCCATAGGTTCGCCACCACTGTCGCCACCTCCCTGACCAACCAGTCTCTTTACTAGACATACCAGATCCCTATACTCCACTAATGAGATGTAATAACATCAAAATGGTGCTGTCCACATTTTCATTTTGTAAAACTAACTGGTTTTATCCCACATCATGTCACTGGGCATCGTAAATGCAGAGAATAGGCAAGATGGCAGATCTCAACCACTTCTGGAGATATCCCAATAATAGGGATAATTGGATAAAAAAAGATATCATTTTTTGCTGTGAAAGAAAAACAGATCAAGGCCAAATTAAATAGTATACTTATCAGTCCCAATAGAAACAAATAGTAATCTGCACAGTTCTCATCCAGAATCAGCAGTTCAACCATAAAACCCCACTAGTTCCATCTCACCACTACAGTGGTCTATGTGGTTATTAATTCAGTCTACTGCTTTGGTGTGAAAAAAAGATGGCTCTTTCCTCATCCATGATTCTCAGCTGGTCTGAAACCGCCATCAGGCCCAATAAAGCAAGAATCTGGGCTTTATATTTTCAATATAAAAGTGTTTTTCTAAGTTATTACCACATACAGTGGCACATTTCAAATTTAAAAAGTTGGGTTCTGTCAAAAATTTGGATTTTGATTTCGATTAAGGGGTTAATAACATTGCATTTCTTTTGAGATGAAAACCAGCAACGAAGTGGGGCCATACCTTTAATTTTGTGCATCGCCTCATGTCTTAAACCAGCCTTTGCCAATGTTCACAGTGGACTGTTATATGTAAATAGATACATTTGTATTGTTTCCTGCTTGAGAAAGAAATAGCAATATCCTATCTACACATAAGATTTAATATAGCTCTTATCAACAACATCATATAAAGCCTCCCCCTCACATCCTTTTACAGCAGAAATATGTTTGATTGAATCTACATTCATAACTGTTGAACAGTAAGTGAAATTCCTGCTAATAATATCCATTACTTGTCAATGTTTGTATCATTTAATGTAGATTTTCTATTGCATCAACCACTTGTTATAGGACATATAAAGTAGTAAAGAAATTCATATGATGTCAGAGAACTAACAAGTTAGCTAGGCAAGTTGGGCAATATGCTGGAAATAAAAGTTTACCTTGTCTTTTACTGCTACAGAATAAGGTTGGTCACCAGCTATTCTTTAGGAATATCAATTAGAGGTTTCAACACAATGGGGGTCATTTATCTTTATGTTTCTTCCTTTTTTTCTGTCTCTTTTGAGACAGTTTTTGGCACATTGCAATTTTGTGCGACTTTTTGAAATGTGCACTGTGCATTTATGTTCTATTCCAGATGTTCTAAATATCGCAAATGACATTTATCTTTTCAAATTGTCTAAAATTTGCAACATATTTTGGTGCAAAAAACTCCAGACGAAACTATATTAAGAAAACTTAGAAAATGGAAAGAAGTAACCTGAGACATTCGTGCAACATTTTTGAGACATTTGTAACAAATCCTGCAAAAAAAGATCTGAAAAAAAAAACATTTTAACAAAAAGAAAAAATGTTAAAGATAAATTAGACTGAAAAAAAGACAGGCAAAAAACAAGCCAGACAGGCAAGAGAGGCAAAAACAGAGATAAGATTAATGATCCCCAAAGTACAAGTTCTTACCGATCACCAGGGAATCTTGTTTGCCAACAGGGCAGGTTTCAGAAAATCTTTGCTCCAAAACACATAGGGGGGATTTATTAGTATTGTCTTAATTTGCCCTTGTCTATCGTGCATCTCATCAGTCTTAAAAGGTGACATTCATTATTCTGTCGTTATCGATTCAGACCAGTCAGAAGGAAGATACAAATAAGTAAATATTAGTACTTGTGGCAAATTTATCATTTTTGGTAATGAAATCGCTATAATGCTTCTGACTCACATCTGAACCAAGAATTGTTTCACAGGCCACGATCAGTTAAGCCAAATTATTGGAATAAATGACAGCATGGGTCGCAATGCATAAATGGATAAGATCTGTGTTATTCCTTCAAGTATTTATCTCATTCAGTGCTCCATAAAATGATGAATATAAGCCCGTAGAAATGAGTGATGATATGTGCTAGCTTCAGCAACGCAGTTATTTTATAGTCCTTGCATGATATTCTCAGAAGGTAGATGGTCTCACATCCACTGGTCTGTGTAAATGAAGTGGCACTGTCCGGATCAGTGGTAGTGAAACCTCTGTACCGCGGCAGATGAAGACGTAAGCCAACTCCTGGGAGTGGAGTCTAAGTAATACCAGGACCCCTTTTACTTCATATCCAGGACCTCTTTTACTTCATAAATGTCAGAGGAATCTGCCTCAGGAGGTGATAGCTGCCGGTTCAGGATGACAGATTTCATAATGGAAGGAGATCTGGATGCGCATGGAGGGAGGAAGGCAAAGCTTATAGACCATGGGTAGAAGAACTTCAGCACCTCAAATGGACCCAGGACCATGCTTGTAGCTGGGGATTTTCAGCCGAACATACCTGGAGAAGAGCCACAATTTGTCACCTGGTGCAAAGGTTGGAGGAGGCCTGCATATTTTGTCGGCCTGGGTCTTGGTTCGAGCAGATGCCTGGAGTAAAGAGAGTCGCATCTGCTCCCAGATAGACTTCAGATCCTGCACCGACTCTTCCATGGCAGGAAGAGGGCAAAGAGGGCATGGGTGCTGTACATAGACAACGAAGAATGGAGTGGAGCCGGCGGAGTCCAGGAAGTTGTAGGAAAACTCCGCCCACGGCAACAGAGTGGACCAGTCGTCCTGATGGTCAGAGACAAAATGGCCGAGATAGCAGCCCAGCGTCTGATTAACTTTTTCCACTTTAGACTGTGGATGGTACGACTGTGGATGGACACAGAGGAAAAGTCCAATTTCACTTGAAGTTGGCTGCACAGAGAATGCCAGAACCACGAACAAATAGACCCCTCGGTCTGTAACAATATGTAGACGGAGATCATGAAGCGGAAGATGTGGATGAAGAACAACATGGCAAGGCGCGGAGGGAGCTGATGACAGACTGGAGAGGAACAAAGTGACCTGAAGAAAATGGAATATCGGTGATACAGTCCATAACCACGTGAGGTCCAGGGCAGGGGTATCAGTAACGGCAGAAAAAGACCAGCTGGTTTAAGACAAGATGGCTTGTTTCGAGCACAGGAAGTGCAGCAGCCCACAGTTTATATAGGCCTGTGTAAGAGGCCACATTCACAAAACTCTGCCTAGCTTCAGAAAAACCATGTCATGCATATTTCAGCTGCGGTAGAACATCTTAAGAAACTGCTATAGATTTCAGTTAAGATGCACACGTGGTGGTGCCAAAATTTGTAATAGATCTATGGAGGTTGCACACCAAATGCAGTGGTATTTGGTGCGCAGTGTGCCAGAATATCCTGCAATGTTCCTAAATGTTTAACCCCCTCCTCATTAGTACATTTCAAATTTCCCATGCTATTTTAATGTTCGGGTAGAGATTGGGACTGATTATGTCTATAAATGCCCTTACTGTTTCATAGGCAATGCAAAAATAAAGAGGGGAAAAGAAACGTATGATAAACAGATTGGGCAGAGTAAGATGTGGACGGCACAATGCAACTTTTACATAGCTTAGATATTCAAATATGTTTTATTCTATGCTCTGTTCCTGAACAAATAATGGTATAGTTATGGCTCGCTATTTACACACATCTTTGTTTCTCTGTTAAGCTCTGCCCATTACAGCTGTCAGAAATGCAATACTTCCGGCATCACACGATCCAGATTACAGGGCACTGTGTTCTCTAAAAGAAGAATAAGCCATTCTTAGCGTTTCTCTCTACACACTGGTATGTAATTTCTGTTTTTACTTGTTTTACTATCTAAAAAAAAAAGAGGTTGGGATATCTAAAAAAGAGGTTCGAAATTTTCAATCTCTGAAATGACTGTCACTGGGAAGCGTAGTTTAATAGGGAGCTATAAATATAAAAAAGTACACCAAGTTATACACCAAATCTTAGCCCACTAGTCAGCATGGAAAATGGAATAAAATAAAAAATGTTTGCGATCTCACTCAGTTTTCAAAACTGAAAGAAATGTCTAAAGGAAACCACAGATGTTCTGTTCGCTTGTTTCTCTTTTGATTGAATAGAATAAAACATGTATTTGACCGCCAGTAAATGGCTTGCTGATGCCAACTGAAGGCTTTTGCATCGATAAATCCAATTGAAATCCACCTTAGCTTCTGTATCCATAGAACAGACAAACTGACACTTTTTATAATAACAATGATCAAGTGAAAAAGAAGATCCAAATGTTCACCTACCATTAAATCAGATTTACAAAAGTAGCCAATGGAAAAAAACCATTGCAAGGTCATGCTCTGGCTTAACAAGGTGAGAATAGAGGCTTTTCATGCGCATTATTCTTTATACCTTTCTATATAATAATGTTTTGAAACACAATAGAACATATTACAAGTTACAATGAATTGAGTCTAAATTCAGCCTAGAGTAACAGAAAACGGGGTCATGGGTCAAAATTTGGCACATCATGACAGATGATTGGCATGTTGAATTAGTCTTCAGTAAATAACCAAATGATGGCATAAAATTAGAAAATGATTACTTTGTATCATGTTACCTTCCATCTTACTGTGCTTCTATGATTTATAATAGACAAAAAGCTCAGAAATCTTTCCAATTTTTGCCATATAAATAACAGAAGCCTCCTCTTTGGTTAACTAATAATATTATTATTTTTATATTTGGAGAGCCATTCATTGTATGGTGAAGTACAATCGTGAAAGTCACAGATAAAACAAGCACAAATAAGTAAAAGAATCAAACTAGGCGAACTGACCAGTGAAAGGAGGACCCTGCCCATGGGGCTCGCAATCTGTATATTATACTGAGAGTCCATTTGATGAGTATTTATTATAATTGTTCTCCTATGGAGATTTCCTAATGGAAAGAATAACAGTGGTATGAACCCGCCCCCAACCAAGTGTCAGGGGTACTCCCGCGATCCATGTCGATCGCTGTCTGGCGGTTCCCGTCCCCTGCCCTCACTTACCTCTCCTGGCTCCGTTGTGCTCCGCTCCCGGCGTGTAGGCCGCATGCCTCTTGCCTGCAGTTGCGCGCTCTCACCACTAGTTGTCGCGCGCCGCCTTAAAGGGCCAGCTTCCTCCTAATTGGCTCCTGCTAATCGGCACCTCCTTTCTCTCCCTGACGGATCTTCTCTAGGATTCTATGGTTTCCATGCCAGGCTTCCCTAAGCCGTTCCTGTGGAGAGAAAAAACCCATTAGCATTTAGATGCTTTCCAGTGTTTCCTGTGTGTCTTCAGCTTCCCATACGTCCTGGTGTGCCTGCTTCCAGCATTTCCAGAAGGCTCCTGCGGTCCTGTCTCCAGGTTCCCATACGTCCTGGTGTTCCTGTCTCCAAGGTTCCCATACGCTCCTGATGTGTCCTGTTCCAGCATTTCCAGACGCCTCCGTGTTTTCGTCTCCAGCGTTCCCATACGCTCTGGTGTTCCTGCTGTGCCTCCCAGTGTTCCAGTCCAGCAGTGTCTGCAGTCCGTGCCAGCATTACCAGTGTTCCTCTGTGTTGATGCTGTCATACCAGGCTTGGACTGTTTCCTGCACATCCCCTGTACCTTGGCTGCCACCCGGACGGGACGCATACCATCTCCCTCTCCGGACTCTTCCCATAGAGACTTTAGACTCTGTTGTTGTGTGACCTGTTACAGCAAGAAACCGTCCACGGACTCCGCCAAGGCCTGGATCCCCTCATGGACTGTTCCAAAGACCCATACCAGTGTGACAGATGTTCTCGCCCAGCAAACTCATCTGATTTTTTTTGGGGAGAGGAGATGAGCAGGGTGCCACCCTGCTCAAAAAGCTGCTAGACTCCCGGACCACAGGCTTCAATCTGCAGCTTCCCCGTGCTGCTTCGGCTTCCATAGAGCCACTCCAGCCGTCTCCATGCCTCAACAGTGTTTGATTGCCAGCAACCACAAGTCCGGTTCCAGTGTCGCCTCGCTTTGCTCCGGGGTCCAAAAGCCGGGCGCCGTGTTCCTAAGCTTCCAAGCCCACTCGGTTTTCCTAGAACCACTGCAGCCGGCCGCCATGCTTCCACCGCTTCCAGTCTCCTCCGGCTTTCCCAGAAAGCCGCTCCGAGTCTCTTGCTTTCCCAGAAGCCACTCCAGAGCCTCCACCGGCCTTCCCAGAAGTCGTCCAGTGTCTCCACTGGCCTTCAGAGGTCGCTGCAGGGTCTCACCGGCATTCCCAGAGGTCGCTCCATTATCTCCACCGGTTCCAGAGGTTGCTCCAGTGTCTCACCAGCCTTCCCAGAGGGTCGCTCCGTGTCTCCACCAGCCTTCCAGAGGTCGCTCCAGTGTCTACAACAGCCTTCCCAGAGGTCGTCTATGCCTCCACCGGCCATTGCGTTTCCAGACGCTTTCCGTGTTCTGTGTGTCTCCAGCATTCCCATATGTCCTGGTGTTCCTGCTGTGCTCAGGGTTCCAGTCCAGCGGTGTCTGCAGTCCGTGCCAGCGTTACCAGTGTTCCTCTGTGTTGCTGCTGTCATCCCAGGTTTGGACAGTTTTTCTTCACATCCTGTACCTTGGCTGCCACCGCGAGACTCATACCATCTCCACTGGTCCACAGACTCTCCCTCCGGACTCTTCCCATAGAGAATTTTAGTTTGTGTTCTCTGTGACCCGTTAAACCAATTAGTCTCAGTGTAAGATGTTGTGCCCTATAAAATCTAGCATTGTCGGTAGTTTGTTGTTTGTCCTGAAGCAGTAAATATTTGTGCAAGTCATAAGGAAATCAATTCAAATTGACTTAATTGCATCAAATAGCTTTACAGTTCTGCTGCAAATAAGGCTGAAAATAGATCTGGATGATCTTGAGCAGTTCATCTGTTCTCTTATACATATCAGTCTCTCATTAAAAAAAATACAATATTTTCAACAGTTCAGCTTATTGGTATGGAAGTAAACCTTCCAATCGATAGCAGTTTCCATAAATTAGAAGGAAGTCAGTCAGTCTTATAATGTCATGATCATCAGTGAACTACCCTTTGGTAGATTCTGCAGTGAAGTGAGTGTTGGAAGAGGAATATGGCATATATAGATTATAAAAGATCTCCTATAATTCTACCTACATTTTCACTTTTTTATAGTGGCTTCTTTATATAGAGTTTTCTGTTTGTTTTACTTTATTTATTTTGAAAAAATGTTTTAAGTGGCCTTTTTTAGACAAAACTTCAGCATCTTATTGTGTTATCATAGAACGGATTCTTACAGGTGCATGAAGAGCAGTGGTTCCCATCTAAGCTGTAGTGGTAGTGTTACACTGATCTCAAAGGTTTTAATACAATGAAATAAGAATCAGAAAAATAATAAGAAGGTTCAACATATTGCCCCGCCAAGTGTTGCTACTTAACAGCCCTTTGCAGATCTGCAGATAGTAAGGAATATAACATGTGTGTTGTAGATAAAACATTCCACAAAAATTGTTATTTATGCCCTAAAAATGGGACATGATGTAAATAGTAGTAGAGAATGAGGTGTGTGACCAAAACCTAGACTCCTTGGGGCGCAGAATTAAAAAATGTTAATTATTTTATAAAATAAGCAGGACAAAGTATCACTTAGATTATCAAAATGATAAATCTGGTAACATTAAATGTTTATACCAACTTTATTATTATCCCCTATCCACAGGGTCATAACATATGATAGGTCCATGCTGGATCCTCACTGATTACAATAATACACGTTGGGGATTCCATTTTTGCGTATTTAACTGAAGCAGGAGGTCAAGCATGCATCCAGTTATTTCAATCAGTACTATGAAATGTTGTAAATTGGTGGTACAGCATACTGGTCCCTTCAGACACTTCCATTTACCTGTGGTAGGGGGGTGTCGGAAAGGTAAGTACAGAGTTTTATAGACTTGAGTATAAGCAGAGATTTTTTGTGCTGCAAAACTCGGCTTATACTCAAGCATATAGGCAAATTTTTATGAGGACTTGTTTTTTGTGGTAATATTATATTTTCAAGTGGGGTAATTGCATTCATGGAGGTATGGCTAAAGGAAATCCTGCTGAAGCGGACTGGTCCCGATCTACGCACATAGGCGACGTTTCAGAAAAACCACCACCGCCTGGGTCCCATCTGTAACTATGCTGGCTATGAATTATCAGCAGCAAGGTTGCAATTATAAACCAGCATACTAACATCTCCATTTTCTCGTATTCTCCGTTCCTCTACAGAAAATGAGAGCGTCCTTCACTGGTGTTAAGAGTCGTCTACTGGAGATGCAACTCTCTTCAGTATGATCTTCCATCACGCCTAAGAGTGATCATGAGGAATATTAACATTGTAGTGGCCGAGTGAGGCAGATTATATTTGGACTTGCTACGCAGATATGATGTCACTGATGTTCTTGTAAGACGCCCATATCTCTATTTTTCCACCAGTTGGGTTTTTTGGTTTTAAGGGTCGTGGATTCAAGTTTTATTGCTACATTGTGACATAGTTTATTTAATGGTCCGTTATACACCATTTCTACATGGACAATCTTCTAAGGTCTAGGAAAAGGCCCTTTCCCCATTTTTACAATATTGTATGGGCCTACACAGCTAAAAATATATAATGTTTGAGATACCAGCTGATGGGTTTGTGTTGCAGTATAACAATCAGGTCTGGATGCCGGCTCACAGAGCAATAGTCTGCTGCTTTAAGACCTCAGTACGACGCGCCCTATGTAGTTGCCACTTACTGAGCCTTGCCCCTCTCGGGCATAACTCAATTTGTGAGCAACAGGGGGTTGCAAGTATTCAGCGCAGCGGTCTTGTTCTAGGTTTGTTATGGGAGTAAGTGCATTGGCCACATTACCACTCGTATGCCCCTAAGTCCTGTCTGGAAGTTAGAGGATGGTGAGAAAATAAAAATATAATGCTCTATTGCGTAACCTCCGCAGGATCTGCCAATATAATTGCCACAGGAGACCGACCTCGCACCACGTGGCGAACGTATCAGGGCATACCATCAGTGTGGTGCTCAAATCATGGTTACTCAGCGCTGGGATTAGTCCTATTTTTTTTTTTTTTCTTTACAGCCTGCCCCTAGCACGCCATGAAACAAGCTCCGAATCTAGCGCGCCCATAGTAGCAGAATACCGTTAATGCATAAACGTCACGTCGAAGGGGGGTCAGATATATGAAAGATAACTTAGATTAAGAAGTTCGTAATAAGAAGTGTCAGAAAGTGACAAAAATGCAAATGCTGTCACGGGATTTATTTTATTCCATTTTCCATGCTACTAGTGGGGCTAAGATTTGGTGTATACTTGGTGTACGTGTTTTATATTTATAGCTCCCTATTAAACATACGCTTCCCCTGACAGTCATTTCAGAGATTGAATTTTCGAACCTCTTTTTTAGATATCCCAACCTCTTTTTTTTTAGATAGTAAAACAAGTAAAAACAAGAATTACATACCAGTGTAGAGAGAACGCTAGAAATGGCTTATTCTTCTTTTAGAGAACACAGTGCCCTGTAATCTGGATCAGTGTGATGCCGGAAGTATTGCATTTCTGACAGCTGTTAATGGGCGAGAGCTTAACAGAGAAACAAAGATGGTGTAAATAGCGAGCCTAACTATACATTATTTGTTCAGAAGAGCAGTAGAATAAAACATATTTGATAATTTCTAAGCTATGTAAAAATTGCATTGTGCCGTCCACATCTTACTCTGCCCAATCTGTTTATCATACGTTTCTTTTCCCCTCTTTATTTTTTCATTGCCTATAAACAGTAAGGGACATTTATAGACATAATCAGTCAAATCTCTACCCGAAACATTAAAATAATGCATTGGGAAATTTGAAATGTACTAATGAGGATGGGGGTTAACATTTAGGAACATTGCAGGATATTCATGCACACTGCGCACCAAATACCACTGCATGTGGTGTGCAACCCCGCTCAGAATCTATTACAAATTTTGGCACACACCACTTGTGCATCTTAACTGAAATCTTAGCAGTTTCTTAAGATGTTCTACAGCAGCTGAAATATGCATGACATGGTTTTTCTGAAGCTAGGCAGAGTTTTTGTGAATGTGGCCTCTTACACAGGCCTATATAAACTGTGGGGCTGCTGCACTTCCTGTGCTCGAACAAGCCATCTTGTCTTAACCAGCTGGTCTTTTTCCCGTTACTGATACCCAGCTGCCCGTGACCACGTGGTTATGGACGTACACCGATATTCCATTTTCTTCAGTCACTTTGTTCTCTGCCAGGTCTGTCATCAGCTCCCGCGCCTTGCCATGTTGTTCTTCATCCACATCTTCCGGCTTCATGATCTCCGTCTACATATTGTATCAGACCGAGGGGCTATGTGTTCGTGGTTCTGGCATTCTCTGTGCAGCCAACTTCAAGTGAAATTGGCCTTTTCCTCTGTGTCCATCCACATCTAAAGTGGAAAAGTTAATCAGACTCTGGCTGCTATTCGGCCATTTTGTCTCTGACCATCAGGACGACTGGTCCACTCTGCTTGCCGTGGGCGGAGTTTTCCTACAACTTCTGGACTCCGCCGGCTCCACCCATTCTTCGTTGTCTATTGTACAGCACCCATGCCCTCTTTGCCCTCTTCCTGCCATGGAAGAGTCGGTGCAGATCTGAAGTCTATCTGGGAGCAGATGCGCCTCTCTTACTCCAGGCATCTGCTCGAACCAAGACCCAGGCTGACAAAATATGCAGGCCTCCCAACCTTTGCACCAGGTAAAAATGTGTCTCTTCTCCAGGTAGTTCGGCTGAAGATCCCCACTACAGCATGGTCTGCGTTTCCTGTCCCATTTGAGGTGCTGAAGTTCTTCTACCCATGGTCTATAAGCTTTGCCTCCTCCCTCCATCGCATCCAGATCTCCTTCCATGTTTCCCTTATGAAATCTTTCATCCTGAACCGCCTATCACCTCCTGAGGCAGATTCCTCTGACATTTATGAAGTAAAAGAGGTCCTGGATATGAAGTAAGAAGGGGTCCTGGTATACTTGACTCCACTCCCAGGAGTTGGCTTACGTCTTCATCTGCCGTGGTACAGAGGTTTCACTACCACTGATCCGACAGTGCCACTTCATTTACACAGACCAGTGGTGTGAGACCATCTACCTTCTGAAATACATGCAAGGACTATAATAACGCGTTGCTGAAGCTAGCACATAATCATCACTCTTTCTACGGGCTTATATTCATCATTTTATGAGCACTGAAGTGAGATAAATACTTGAAGGATAACACAGATCTTATCCATTTATGCATTGCGACCCATGCTGTCATTTATTCCAATAATTTGGCTTAACTGATCTGGCCTGTGAAACAATTCTTGGTTCAGATGTGAGTCAGAAAGCATTATAGCGATTTCATTACCAAAAAATATAAATTTGCCACAATACTATATTTACTTATTTGTACTTCCTTCTGACTGTCTAATCGATAACGCAGAATAATAATGTCACCTTTAAGACTGATGAGATGCACGATAGACAAGGGCAAATTAAACAATCCTAATAAATCCCCCCTATGTGTTTTGGAGCAAAGATTTCTGAAACCTGCCCTGTTGGCAAACAAGATTCCCTGGTGATCGGTAAGAACTTGTACTTTGGGGATCATTAATCTTATCTCTGTTTTTTGCCTCTCTTGCCTGTCCTGGCTGTTTTTTGCCTGTCTTTTTTTCAGTCTAATTTATCTTTAACATTTTTTCTTTTTGTTAAAATGTTTTTTTTTTCATCAGATTTTTTTGCAGGATTTGTTACAAATGTCTCAAAAATGTTCACAAATGTCTCAGGTTACTTCTTTCCTTTTCTAAGTTTTCTTAATATAGTTTCGTCTGGAGTTTTTTGCACCAAAATATGTTGCAAATTTTTAGACAATTTGAAAATAATGTCTTTGCGATATTTAGAACATCTGGAATAGAACAATGCACAGTGCCACATTTCAAAAAGTCGCACAAAATTGCAATGTGCCAATAACTGTCTCAAAAGAGACAGAAAAAAAAGGAAGAAACAAAAGATAAATGACCCCCATTTTGTGTTGAAACCTCTAATTGATATTCCTAAAGAATAGCTGGTGACCAACCTTATTCTGTAGCAGTAAAAGACGAGGTAAACTTTTATTCCAGCATATTGCCCCCTTGCCTAGCTAACTGTGTTAGTTCTCTACATCATATGAATTTCTTTACTACTTTATATGTCCTATAACAAGTGGTTGATGCAATAGAAAATCTACATTAAATATACAACATTGACAGTATGGATATTATTACAGAATTTAACTTACTGTTCAACAGTTATGAATGTAATTCATCAACATATTCTGCTGTAAAGAGGAGTGAGGGGGAGGCTTTATATGATTGTTTTGATAAGAGCTATATTAAATCTTATTGTGATAGGATATTGCTATTTCTTTCTCAAGCAGGAAACAATACAATGTATCTATTTACTATAACAGTCCACTGTGAACATTGGCAAAGGCTGGTTTAAGACTGAGGGCGATGCACAAATTAAAGGTATGGCCCACTTCGTTGCTGGTTTTCATCTCAAAAGAAATGCAATGTTATTAACCCCTTAATCGAAATCAAAATCCAAATTTTTGACAGAACCCAACTTTTTAAATTTGAAATGTGCCACTGTGTTTGGAATACTTAGAAAACACTTTTAATTGAAAATATAAAGCCCAGATTCTTGCTTTATTGGGGCCTGATGGCAGTTTCAGACCATTGGAGAATCATGGATGAGGAAAGAGCCATCTTTTTTCACACCAAAGCAGTAGACTGAATTATAACCACATAGACCACTGTAGTGGTGAGATGGAACTAGTGGGTTTTATGGTTGAACTGCTGATTCTGGATGAGAACGTGGCAGATTACTATTTGTTCTAGTTACTGATGCAAGTATACTATTAACCCTTTCATGGACCGGCCCTTTTTTGTTTTTTTCATTTTCATTTTTACTCCCCATGATCAAAATCCATAACTTTTTATTTTTCTCATGTACAACTGTGTGATTGGCTTATTTTTCTGCGTAACAAATTGCACTTCATAGAGATGGTATTGAATATTCCATGCCGTGTACTAGGAAGCGGGAAAAAAATTCCAATGCAGTGAATGTTAAAAAAACGCATTTGTGCCGCCTTCTTGTGGGCTTGGATCTTACGGATTTCACTGTGCGCCCCAAATGACATGTTTACTTTATTCTTTGGGTCGTACAATTACGGGGATCACCAAATTTGTATGGGTTTTTAAGTTTTCATACATTTAAAAAAATAAAACCTCCTGTACAAACATTTTTTTTGGGGATTTTGCCATCTTCTGGCGCTAAAACTTTTTTATACTTTAGTGTACTGAGCTGTGGGTGGTGTCGTTTTTGCGGATTTTGATGACATTTACAATGTTATCAATTTTAGGACTTGTTCACCTGTTGATCACTTTTTATAGATTTTTTTAATTTTATTTAATGACAAAAAAATGGCCATTTTCGACTTTGGGCGCATTTTCCGTTACGGGATTAAACGCAGTGAAAAACCGTTATCATATTTTGATAGATCGGCATTTCGGACGCGGCGAACCTAATGTGTTTTATATTTTTACTGGTTTATTTATATTTAATCTAGTTTCTAGGGAAGGTAAAGGTGGAGTGTTTTAGGGTTTTTTATTATATTTTTTTTTTTTACTTTTTTTTATTTTAGTACTTTTCGACTCCCTAGGGTACTTTAACCCTAGGGGGTCTGCACGATCCTATCATAACTGCCAACTACAGTATGGCAGTTATATGGGGATTTACTACTCATACATTACAATTTGCTGATAGCACTTGTATGCATGGGTTAACCTGATAAGCCTCGGGTCTTCGCGAGACCCGAGGTTTACCCAATGGCGACGGATCGCCGCTCCCCGATGAACTCACGGTAGCGGCGATCCCGAAAAGATGGCGGCGCCCACGCGCCGACTTCCTTTTGAAAACAGCCGGCAGCATTGCCGGCGGCGATCGAGGTGAAAACACCCGCGATCGGTGCTAATTTGGCCTTGATCTGTTTTTCTTTCACAGCAAAAAATGATATCTTTTTTATCCAATTATCCCGATTTGGGTATATCTCCAAAGTGGTTGAGTCTGCCATCTTGCCTATTTCTCTGCATTTACGATGCCCAGTGACATGAGTGAGCTAAAACCAGTTAGTTTTACAAAATGAATGTGGACCGCACTGTTTTGATGTTATTACATCTCATTGTGGGTATAGGGATCTGGTATGTCTAGAAGAGACTGGTTGGTCAGGGAGGGATTCATTAAAAAGTGTTGCTAGGACTGCTCTGTGAGGCCATATGACAGTGGTGGCGAACCTATGGCACTAGGGCCAGAGGCGGCACTCTGAGCCATGACCCAGGCCATGACCCCAGGATGAAGTTCACCAGACAGAACTCAAAGAATCTTCCTGGAGAATCTTCCTACAATATAGACACATTTTCCATCCCCTTTCAACTGTGTTGGTGTCCTTAGGAGTCTGAACGACTGAAAGTTGTCAAAGAAAAAGTAGAATATATTACGGCTGAAATTGCTGTGCTGGACTTTGCATAAATAGTGGCTTTGGTAAGTTTGGGCACTCCGGCTTTAAAAGGGTTCGCCCATCACTGGCCCATATGAGCTTCCTACCTTAGGGGGCAGTCCTGCAATATCTTAAAGCAATGCAATGGTTAGATCCTTTGAGCTGCAAGTATTATTGCTGTCCTTGTCTTTGTACTTGGTAAGGTCCCTAAATATGATCCTCCCACCTCTCTTCTGTCATGGAATATGGATGAGGCTAGGTCCAGATGAGTGATAGTGCACGCGTGGAGATAGTATGTTATCTGTGCACGAGCTTTCAAAAGTTGTAATGTTACCTACATGTTTGTAATGGAGCAAAGAACTGTTACTAAATAAATCATTTATTATTTTGCAATTTTTGTTTTCGGTATGAAAATGTTTCTGTATACACAGTGAACTTGTCCCAAAATTTTGGTAAAAACAATGGGGGGTCTTTACTAAGGCCTGATTCCGCTTTTCCCCGCGTGTACGCGATATTTCCGTTTGCGCCGATGTAACACTGAATGCCCCGGTTGTGGCGCACGCGATCAGGATTGGTGGGCGCACTGCGCCGTGCATGTGCCGCGCAACGGAAATCGTGGGGCGTGGCCCACGAAAACCCACGTTTCGGGAAAAACCCGCCGCATTTAAAAACCGAAAAGTGTCGCTTGGGGAGAGCTTACCTTCACTTGGTCCGAGTGG
Organism: Engystomops pustulosus; assembly: GCA_019512145.1. Taxonomy (NCBI): domain Eukaryota; kingdom Metazoa; phylum Chordata; class Amphibia; order Anura; family Leptodactylidae; genus Engystomops; species Engystomops pustulosus. The sequence continues at coordinate 61,285,648 of CM033645.1, read as the reverse complement.
TGAATTTCCGCCGATGGAGATGACTGCAGCGCAGCAGCGCCACCTGGTGGACGGCGAAGAACTGACATTCATAAATCCCGGCCGGACCCGAATGCAAGAGCATAGACACGCGCCGCTGATCGCGACTGGACCGGGTAAGTAAATGTGCCCCAATATGTTGCTTCTTTTGTACTAATCCGTTCAATTATTTTTGTTTAACAAGCCAAAAAAATAATAGCTATGTCAAAGTTTTCCTTTTATATATTACCATTTGCTGGACATATTCATGTGTGTTGATAATGATTTCTTGAATTAATTACATGTCTTTTGAGCTGTTTATTTTAATGTTAAAATAGTTTTTTCCAGAAAAAATGGCTGTAAAAGTATAACGCACCTTGCAGTGATTTTTTTTGCCTGGTAACAGGGCTAAACCGGTAGTATAAGTCCTCCACACTACAATATTGGTTATATATGAACCCCCTTTTCAGTTTAAAGTCCTCCTATGGACAATATAATTTTTTGCACCTCATAGATAAGTTAGAACACATCAGGTAAAGTAATAGCTAAAGGTGAAAAAGCTAATTTGTACTTACTGTGCTTATTTGACTATGACTAACTGTCCTAAAGGCATATTCTGACGCGTTCGTGTTAGCCAATCCACAAAATATGGTAGAACGCAGTATAAAGAAATACATCATCCCACCACATCTGCCAGAAGCTGGTATATTGTTAGCTGCAACTTCTAGAGAACACGGCAGCATAGTGTGAGCATATGGGTCGTTGACTTGTGAAACATGTCAATCTCTTTAAACTGAATGGGGACGTTTATGTTTTAAATGTAACATTCTCCATGGTTTATGTCGCTTTACATCTGGTAACCCACAAGATGCCCACAAGCTTTTAGTAGCAGTATACTGTTAGGGCCCCATGCACACAACCATATGGAAGGGGCTATGATAGAGGGTCTATTGGGTGCTTGGCCTTTGTTTCATGGACACTCCTAAAGGTTATGGCCCTAAGGTTATATAACACTTTAACATGTTTTTCCTTTTCCCTTTTTTAAAGAATGAAATTCTGCTTAAACAAAGTTATAAAACCTCAATTGTTCTCCAGATGAAGAGAATCCCAGAATATAAACATGTAAATATGTAGCTAGCCTTTATCTGTCACAAAATCAGTGGGGGCACAATCTTACTGTGTGAGGGCTCTCTGTGCTCCTATAATCTTCCGTGCATTTGATGTTTAGAAATCAACCTGTATATAATAAATCTATTTTACAATTAAATAATCACTAAACATTTCTATCAAAGAGCATTTTCCCATAAGAGGGCCAAACGAAAGATGAAAAAATAATACCGTACTACCAAGTATATAACCTAATTTTCAGCACAAAATTTGTTCTCCAAACACCTAACACGCTTATACTCGAGTAAGAAAAAATGTCAAAGCTCATCGCTTTCCGATGTCACCCGGAGGTCCATGCTTGGATTCGATGCTCCGTGCCGCTGGACCCTTTGGGTTTCCCGCTCCTCTTCGGGTACCCTCGGCGTGCCGGCAGCTCACAACATTACGTCGGCAAGCAGCTTGATGTAATTCTGTGTGCCGCCAAGCGCGAAGACCCACAGTAGGAGCGGAAGAATCCGAAGAGGACTGGGACCCGAGGCAGCACCGAAGTCTCGGTAGACAGACTGGGCAGAGCTATATACTACAGGCCTGGGCAGCGCTGTATACTACAGGGGCTGGCGTCTATACACTACAGGGGTCTTGCTTGGGCGATATACGTGGTAGGCTGGACCCATCATTTCCCCACCCGTCTTATCCCAGCCAATAGGTTTTCCCCAGTGTTGAAATTTTTGTTTGAACATTTTTAGGGGTCTCTTCCTTATACTGGGCCGTTAATCCTCGGTATATGTGTGTAATCTTGGGGGGCTGTTAAAAAAAACAAAACACCTCATTTACCTCCGCCGGCGCCCTGTTCCCCTAGGCCTCTGTTGTTTTTACCATAGGCTGAGACTACTGCCGCACGTTTCGCTGGGTAAGGGGCAGGTGATCGTGGCTGACCACTTCAAGCGGCCAGAACGACGCAGCGTGGCTTCCCGTGCCTCCATGTTTAGTATTTTTAGTCATTGTAGAATTTTATTTCACTTTGCATACTTTTTCCTTGAAATGTCCCGTAATGTGGACATGCCTCTTTGATTTCTCAATCCAAACAAAATTTGCTGCATGTATCTCTGCCAGATTTCTGTCCGTCTTCTGTGTTAGTTCAGTGCTCTGTGTTTATCAACATAAATCTGACAGATATATGCAGGGAGTTATTTACCTTTGTGAAGCCTGTTAAGCAACAGTAATTCTAGTAGGGTGATTTCCTTTTGCAAATGTCCACACTAGCATGCTATCTTTTGAAAGACATCCACAGGAAAAAAACACCACATTAAAAATGAATTTTTCTTATTCCCTGTGGGAACATAGAAGAACAGTCTGGTTACTACATTGTTTCATTAAACAATGCCAGCTCACTCTGACTCTTAGAACAAATTTAATTCTTTGATGTAATTTAATTTATTAATTTTGAGTTGTTATTGTCTCAGGTGTCGACATTCGCAGTCTGCAGAATCACAGCAAAAACACAGCAGTGGTCATGTTTATTTCAAACTATTGCTCACACTAAAACAGTGGTGGAAAAGTAATTTTCAATTGGTCACAATCAGTAATACTCATACGTACGAGGATGTAACTTCGCAGTTTTTGTCTTCAATATATGTCTCACATTGTTGCAATTTACCATGGTGAATCAGATGTGTAGACAACTTTTATTGAAAATCCAAATTTAGGCGCAAATTCTCCCCTGTACACAGGGTTATATAAAAGTGTAGGAACTATGTCATACAACTGCTGCCTGGAGGATGTTACTGCAGGTGTTTATTTAGCTCACCCAATCCGCGGTAACCTTTCAATAAGGACAAAATTTAGCATACATTATTTAAAACCAACCAGACAGTCCGTAGAACACACAGCACCATTAAATTCAAATTCCAGGTAGGCCAATAGGTACCCTCACTTTACATCTGCTCTTGCCTCTCAATGCATTCTAGCTTGGTACCCCACTAGACGTGCACCCTCAGCTACCTAGCAGACATACGTTACCCACACTTTACAAGGAAGACTATGGATTCCAAAGCATTATCAACGACATCAAAGTAAAGCATGTTAATACAAAAGGAGTTCAGATGCTTATAAAAGGAAACAAACATACAATACGAAATACAGCAGCATAATTTGTACAAAACTTGAGTAAAAATAACAAAACTTACAAGGTGCAAAATTCTGGTTCCTTGGAGGAAACACATTGAACACTTTCAGACTAGGCTGCCTCCAGTATGTAAATGATATCTACCGTGACTACATTATTTTTAAATATCTCTATTTGCTTCCATAGCTATCACACTATCCGTCTCATAAAAAACTGCTGGAGATGCCAATTGGCCCTTTAATAATTTAGATGTAGGGGTACCCCACTAGGATGCGAGAAACCCAGGCGCTCGGTGCGTACACAGTATATCTATTTATTGTGTAAAACTTATAAAATCGCGACTTTGTTTCGGCTCACTACAGTGACCTTCTTCAGCGTTGTTGCCTGAGAAGGCTCATGTACTGACCGAAACTCCGTCGCGATTTTTTAATGTTATGATTTTTTACAAATAATCACTTTTTTTGTTTAACTTGACCGCGAGCCCTGAATGGTTTCTCTATCCTACGTTGTACCTACCTGAGAACTCGTCCTCTGGTGCAGGATACGTTGTGCGCTCTATGAGACCTCTCGGCTGCCTTTGACTAACTATACTCTGCCTTACATGCTGCTATAGCGCATGTGACTAAGGATAGCAATTTTTCTTAAACTGTGTGAATTCCACTTTGCCAAGTACTACTACTACAACGGCCACAGCTGTCTTGTTTCTTTTGTTTTCCCTTTACCCTCTAGTCCCCAAATCTCTCTCGAGAAAATCGGTGACTGGAGATACCTTCAACTTCATTCTCTACACACCTTTTTAAAAATACCATTTTGTACACATACCCGCTTTTAATAGTTAATCACAAACTAATTTTGAGGAATTTACAACTTATGTGTGACTTGGTAACTATAAAAGTTGCTTATTATCTCACTGGCAGGAACATTACAGAAATGTACAAATCAAATCAACATGATAACAAAAGCCTATGGAGTACCGACAAGGTGGCTCTGGTAATGTCCCCCCCAAAGCCCAGCTGTTCTCTATTTAAAAAGTTGTTACTTTAGAAGGAAGTAGGGCATGATAGCACATATAAGAAGATTACCACAGTCAACAGTACCTGACTCTAGATAAGTGTCCCCTCCCTCTCTCTCTTTAACATGCTTAATTTCGATCGAACTAATTTTAATGTTACAACACATTTATAAGTTGTCTAAACCTGACGTAATCTGGCATACGAAAGCTTCCAAAGAGTAAATCACTATACATTTAATCTTATAAATGGGGGCTCAATGGAGGCATTGGAGTTAAGATCCAGTCACCCTAACCTTGGTATTGCACTATTTTATGCCTGGTTGTAACCCTGCTAGTTGTGGTGAATCCCCCTTTGGGGCAAAGTTACTATGTAGCATGGTAAAAATGGACAGATTTGCTTTCTGTAATATTTGAAAAAATCCTTCAAACGCAACCTCATTCCATGTTAGTAACATCCATTAGATAATAACAAAAAATTGCACATTTATTGAGAAGGTGTCATTAGAGTAGGAGAAGGTAGATGGTGGCTGACAATGTGAGATAGATTGCAAAAGTCGATGGGTGGTTATGAAAGAGGAATTTCTCCCTTACTTTTATTTGGCTTTCAATATAATGCCCCCAAAATCCCCAGCATTTAAAGTAATAAAAATCACCTAGGGAGAGAATAAGGAACGCAGGGAGGGGGAAAGCAAACAGAACAAAATAGTGCATATCTGTTTGCATCTCACTTCAGTTTTCATAAAACTGAAAAGAAATGTCTAAAGGACACCCACAGATGATTTCTGTTCTGCTTTGTTTCTCTTTTGACTTGAATAGAATAAAACATGTATTTGACCGCCAGTAAATAGCTTACTGATGCCAACTGAAGGCTTTTGCATCGATAAATCCAATTGAAATCCAACTTAGCTTCTGTATCCATAGTAACAGACAAACTGACACTTATTATAATAACAATGATCAGCTGAAAAAGAAGATCCAAATGTTCACCTACCATTAAATCAGATTTACAAAAGTAGCCAATGGAAAAAACCATTGCAAGGTCATGCTCTGGCTTAACAAGGTGAGATATTAGAGGCTTTTCATGCGCATTATTCTTTTATACCTTTCTATATAATAATGTTTTGAAACACAATAGAACATATTACAAGTTACAATAGAATTGAGTCTAAATTCAGCCTAGAGTAACAGAAAACGGGGTCATGGGTCAAAATTTGGCACATCATGACAGATGAATTAGTCTTCAGTAAATAAACCAAATGATGGCATAAAATTAGAAAATGATTACTTTGTATCATGTTACCTTCCATCTTACTGTGCTTCTATGATTTATAATAGACAAAAAGCTCAGCAATCTTTCCAATTTTTGCCATTATAAATAACAGAAGCCTCCTCTTTGGTAACTAATAATGTTAGTATTTTTATTATTTGTCGAGCACCATTCATTGTATGGTGAAGTATAATCGAGAAAGTCACAGATAAAACAAGCACAAATTAGTACAAAAGACTCAAAACTAGGCTGAACTGCCACATGTGAAAGGAGAACCCTGCCCATGAGGGCTCGCAATCTGTATATTATACTGAGAGTCTTCCATTTAGTATGAGTATTTTCATTATATTGTTCTCCTATGGAGATTTCCTAATGGAAAGGAATAACAGTGGTATGAACCCGCCCCCAACCAATTGTCAGGGGTACTCCCGCGATCCATGTCGATCCGCTGTCTGCCGGTTCCCGTCCCCCTGCCCTCACTTACCTCTCCTGGCTCCTGTCTGTGCTCCGGCTCCCGGCGTGTAGGCCGCATGCCTCCTTGCCTGCAGTTGCGCGCTCTCACCACTAGTGGTCGCGCGCGCCTTAAAGGGCCAGCTTCCTCCTAATTGGCTCCTGCTAATCCGGCACCTCCTTTCTCTCCCTGACGGATCTTCTCCTAGGATCTCCTATGGTTTCCATGCCAGGCTTCCCTAAGCCGTTCCTGTGGAAGAGAAAGCCCATTAGCATTTCCAGATGCTTTCCAGTGTTCCTGTGTGTCTTCAGCATTCCCATACGCTCCTGGTGTGTCCTGTCTTCCAGCATTTCCAGAAGCCTCCGTGTCTCCTGTCTCCAGCGTTCCCATACGCTCCTGGTGTTCCTGTCTCCAAGGTTCCCATACGCTCCTGATGTGTCCTGTCTTCCAGCATTTCCAGACGCCTCCGTGTCTTCTGTCTCCAGCGTTCCCATACGCTCCTGGTGTTCCTGCTGTGCCTCCCAGTGTTCCAATCCAGCAGTGTCTGCAGTCCGTGCCAGCATTACCAGTGTTCCTCTGTGTTGCTGCTGTCATACCAGGCTTGGACTGTTTCCTGCACATACCTTGGCTGCCACCGCGGGACGCATACCATCTCCTCCCTCCGGACTCTTCCCATAGAGACTTTTAGCTCTGTTGTCTGTGTGACCTGTTACAGCAAGAACCGTCCACGGACTCCGCCAAGGCCATGGATCCCCTCATGGACTGTTCCAAAGACCCATACCAGTTGCTGACAGATGTTCTCGCCCAGCAATCTCATCTGATTTTTTCTTGGGGAGAGGATCTGAGCAGGGTTGCCACCCTGCTCCAACAGCTGCTAGACTCCCGGCTACCACAGGTTTCACTCCTGCAGCTTCCCAGTGCTGCTTCGGCTTCCATAGAGCCACTCCAGCCTGTCTCCATGCCTCAACAGCTGTTTGATTGCCAGCAACCACAAGTCCGGCTTCCATGTCGGCCTCGCTTTGCTCTGGTGTTCCAAAAGCCGGGCGCCGTGCTTCCTAAGCTTCCAAGCTCCACTCCGGTTTTCCTAGAACCACTGCAGCCGGCCGCCATGCTTCCACCGCTTCCAAGTTCTCCTCCGGCTTTCCCAGAAGCCGCTCCAGAGTCTCTGGCTTTCCCAGAAGCCACTCCAGAGCCTCCACCGGCCTTCCCAGAAGTCGCTCCAGTGTCTCCACTGGCCTTCCCAGAGGTCGCTGCAGTGTCTCCACCGGCCTTCCCAGAGGTCGCTCCATTATCTCCACCGGCCTTCCCAGAGGTTGCTCCAGTGTCTCCACCAGCCTTCCCAGAGGTCGCTCCAGTGTCTCCACCAGCCTTCCCAGAGGTCGCTCCAGTGTCTACACCAGCCTTCCCAGAGGTCGCTCCTATGTCTCCACCGGCCCCATTAGCGTTTCCAGACGCTTTCCTGTGTTCCTGTGTGCAGCATTCCCATATGCTCCTGGTGTTCCTGCTGTGCCTCCCAGGGTTCCAGTCCAGCGGTGTCTGCAGTCCGTGCCAGCGTTACCAGTGTTCCTCTGTGTTGCTGCTGTCATCCCAGGTTTGGACAGTTTCCTTCACATCCCTGTACCTTGGCTGCCACCGCGAGACTCATACCATCTCCACTGGTCCACAGACTCCTCCCTCCGGACTCTTCCCATAGAGACTTTTAGTTCTGTTCCGTTACACCAATTAGTCTCAGTGTAAGATGTTGTGCCCTATAAAATCTAGCATTTGTCGGTAGTTTGTTGTTTGTCCTGAAGCAGTAAATATTTGTGCAAAGTCATAAGAAAATCAATACAAATTGACTTAATTGCATCAAATAGCTTTACAGTTCTTGGCTGCAAATAAGGCTGAAATATAGATCTGGATGGATCTTTGAGCAGTTCATCTGTTCTCTTATTACATATTCATGTCTCTCATTAAAAAAATACAATATTTTCAACAGTTCAAGCTTATTGGTATGGAAGTAAACCTTCCAATCTATAGCAGTTTCCATAAATTAGAAGGAAGTCAGTCTAGTCTTATAATTGTCAATGATCATCAGTGAACTACCCTTTGGTAGATTCTGCAGTGAAGTGAGTGTTGGAAGAGAAATATGGCTATTTTTAGATTATAAAAGATCTCCTATAATTCTACCTACATTTTCACTTTTTTATAGTGGCTTCTTTATATAAGATTTTCTGTTTGTTTTTACTTTATTTTATTTTGAAAAAATGTTTTAAGTGCCTTTTCTAGACAAAACTTCAGCATCTCTATTGTGTTTATCATAGAACGGATTCTTACAGGTGCATGAAGAGCAGTGGTTCCCATCTAAGCTGTTAGTGTTAGTGTTACACTGATCACAAAGGTTTTAAATACAATGAAATAAGAATCAGAAAAATAATAAGAAGGTTCAACATTATTGCCCCGCCAAGTGTTGCTACTTAACAGCCCTTTGCAGACTCCAGATTAGTAAGGAATATAACATGTGTGTTGTGAGATAAAAACATTTCCACAAAAATTGTTATTCTCATGCCCATAAAAATGGGACATGATGTAAATAGTAGTAGAGAATGAGCTGTGTCATGTGACCAAAACCTAGACTCCTTGGGGCAGAATTAAAAAATGTTATATTATTATAAAATAAGCAGGACAAAGTTACACTTAGATTTATCAAAATGATAAATCTGTTTAACATTAAATGGTTTATACCAACTTTATTTATTATCCCCTATCCACAGGGTCATAACAATATGATAGGTCCAACTGCTGGGATCCTCACTGATTACAATAATACACCGTTGGGGATCCCATTTTTGCTATTTAACTGAAGCAGGAGGTCAAGCATGCATCCAGTTATTTCAATCAGTACTATGAAATGTTGTAAATTGGTGAGTACAGCATACTGGTCCCTTCAGCACTTCCATTTACTGTGGTAGGGGGGTGTCGGAAAGGTAAGTACAGAGTTTTATAGACTTGAGTATAAGCAGAGATTTTTTGTGCTGCAAAACTCGGCTTATACTCAAGCATATAGGGCAAATTTTTTATGAGGACTTGTTTTTTGTGGTAATATTTATATTTTCAAGTGGGTTAATTGCATTCATGGAGGTATGGCTAAAGGAAATCCTGCCTGAAGCGGACTTGTCCCCGATCTACGCACATAGGCGCACGTTTCAGAAAAACCACCACCGCCTGGGTCCCATCTGTAACCTATGCTGGCTAGACTTATCAGCAGCAAGGTTGCAATTATAAACCAGAATACTAACATCTCCATTTTCTAATCTTCTCCGTTCCTCTACAGAAAATGAGAGCGTCCTTCACTGGTGTTAAGAGTCGTCTACTGGAGATGCAACTCTCCTACAGTATGATCTTCCCATCACGCCTAAGAGTGATCCATGAGGATATATCACACTTCTTCAGTGCGCCGAGTGAGGCAGATTCATATTTGGACTTGCTACGCAGATATGCATGTCACTGATGCTTCTTGTAAGACGCTCCATATCTTCTATTTTTTCCACCAGTGGGTTTGTGGGTTTAAAGGGTCCGTCTGGATTCAAGTTTTATTGCTCACATTGTGACATAGTTTATTTAATGGTCAGTTAATACACCATTTCTACATGGACAATCTTCTAAGGTCTAGGAAAAGGGCCCTTCTCCCCATTTTTACAATATTGTATGGGCCTACACAGCTAAAAATATATATATGTTTGAGATACCAGCTGACTGGGGTTTGTGTTGCAGTATAACAACTCAGGTCCTGGATGCCGGCTCACAGAGCAATAGTCTGCTGCTTTAAGACCTCAGTACAGACTGCCCCTATTGTAGTTGCCACTTACTGAGCTTGCCTCCCCTCTAGGGCATAACTCAATTTGTGAGCCAAACAGGGGGTTGCAAGTATTCAGCGCAGCTGTTCTTGTTCCTAGGTTTTGTTTTATTGGTAGATCCAGTGCATTGTGCCACAGTACCACTCGTATGCCCCTACATGTCCTGTCCTGGAACGTATGAGGATTGTGAGACACTAAAAAATATAATGCTCTATTTGCGTACCTCCGCAGGATCTCGCCACATATAATTTGCCTCCAGGAGACCGACCTCAAGGGACACACTTACATGCAGCGATTGTGTCTTTACAATCCTGGTTGCTAGTGCTGGGTATGGGCTGTGATGTCACAGCATGACACTAGCACCAGCAGGAACAGATTTCCCGCAATTTTCCTATGACGCGCCAACGTAGAAGAATACCCTTGTTAGCCGCTATAAAACCCTGATTCACCGGTCATTAAGGGGTTAAAGATAATGATGAAGATAATTCATTTTACATTTTTACATGACATATGTCTCGCTAATAACATCTGATATGTGTTCTATAATATATTGTGAAAAAATATATGGTTTATTAAATTTGCTGATCATCACTTCTGGTCAAGGGTCTTTTTTTTAAAGCTTTTGAAAAGTCCAAATTACTATAGAAACATAATGGAAAATGTTTTAACCTTTTAGTCTACAAAAAAAAACATTTGCTGGAATACTGTCTCAACATCCAAAAGCACAACCTGTCCGTGTGTTTACATATGTCAGCACAAGATGTAACACAAATCTTTTAAGTCATCAAAACCTCTCTGTCATAAATTTTTTTACTTTATTCATATTGAGCATTGAATTGAAAGGCTCACCCATAGATCCCTTCCAATTATATTGGGTTGTCATTAAATAGTCATTTTCAAAATGTATAGCGTGTAAAAAGCTGATGTGTTTGTGGCCAGAATAACTTTTCTTGTTTAACATTCATCTAAAGTGACAAGATAGTCAAGGCTATAAAAACATGATGCAAGCTATTTGCCTTGATAGATTTTTCCACTAAGTTATTGCTATGTACAGTGTCTGATTTGCCAGCAAGCTTTCCATCCAAGAGCACCACATTGTGCACTGATGTATTAAACGTCTTTGGATTAAGGTATGTTAAACAAGCTAAACTAGAGCTAAGTAAAATGAGTTTAGCATTTTATTCCAAACAATATTAGCTTATTATATGCAAACGTTCACATCACATTTGAATATTCCTTTAAATGAACTGACAGCGCAATATATCATGCCATGAAATGGTTAAGTCATTTGTATGAATTCCATTAATAAGTGCTATATGTGGGTGTCTAAATGATCTTTGTTCAGAGGTGTTATCTCCACATCCTTATGTGATTTATGCAGCCATAATATTCTATTGGAAAGGCTCATTAATGTGAAATTACAGCTCGTACTGTCCACTCTTCACATATCTGTTCTCTCTCTCATCTCGTCTCAATTTTAACCAGTAGTAATATTACGGATATAAAAAAAAGTACTGCAGAGGCTTCATTTATTTTTTACATCCTCAACATTTTTTCTTGTTTGTACTTCTTTGTCTCAATTCACATGAACTTTATGGAAGCTGATTTTCTGTAACCTGAAAAACAGAACATGACCGGTCTTGTGCATCAGATCCAAAATAGATACGGTGCATTCTAAACAGAAGTTGATGATGTCATCATCAATGGAAAAAACTAGGTTTGAAAACATTTCAGTTTATTCACTGTTCCTGATGTTATTTATAGGCTATAAAACCATTTTTGCCTGACGACAGAAAACTTTTCTTCTAATGTTGAATGACTAGTGTCCATATTGTAGGGGTTTAGGCTTTCTCTACAACAGCATTATAAAGTAGATTATATTTGTTGGACCTAACATTAATCACACAACTGTATTTCCAGCCTATACAATGCTCTGTAGACCAAACAACACAACAGCTGATGCGTGGTACACATCTCTCTTCTTGTTTGCAATGATTTGTCACTTTGGAGTCTTAGTTGTACAACTCACTGATCATTTTGAAGACTACTCTTTAGTTTAAGAGTAAAATCTTTATATATATTTATTATATTTAAATACCCCAAAAATCTTTAGATTTCTTACATTTTTATTATACAATAGAATATATGTATATGTAGCAAGCATTAATATGACTGCCTGCACCGCAGAAGACAACATATGCCATTGTAAAAGTTGGGTTAACAATCTGTGCCCCACGGTTGTAAAAGGTTGAGGGTTAATGTAAATCAACACATCTTAGGAGGAGATATATGTAGGAGTCAGATGATATAGCTAACAAGCTATCAGTTATAATGTCCTTTGCTACTAATTCTACAATTAATAGGCTATCCATTCTTAAAGTACAACCTTGATCTTTAAGCTAACTAACATATGCAAATAGTAAATCCGTTAAGTATCAGAGTTGTGACTAACACTAACATTGTTACTTTACACTGCCAACCACCAATACACAATACATTACTTTTAATAGACAATCCCTTTAGCCTGTACATGATCTTTGTTAGCACTGCTGAAAGTTAATTTGTTCCTTCATTTCCTCGTGTACATCTCTTGGTGTATAATGTTCTCTTCTATTTGTTTCCTTTGTTAATGATTCTCCAAGTCCCTGACTGCTGTGATTTAGTTTAGTGTCATCCTCCCTGAAGAAAGCTCAAATCACTGCCCCTTACACTACAATCTTACACTAAACCAGAAAAATAGTCTTAGGAAAGTAACTAAAAGGGAAGTCATAGGACTTAACTTCCCACTTTAATAATACATTGGCCCACATTTACTAATAACAGTGTAGTTTGCCTATGTAATGTGCAGATGACGCCAGATTCAGGATTTCTGGTGCACGTTCTGCATGAATCTAGAGCCCCCTGCACTTCTCCGACAGAGTGCACTACTATTTTTTGAAACACGTTTAACATGGGGTGACACACTTCTGTCGGATTTTCCATGTTAAATTTGGTGCACAGTCTGACTGAGCATCGGAACACCCTTTTAGTGCAGAAATTTATATTGCGTCGGGTATAGTGCAGCCCCGACACAAAAGGGATGTGTGCAAAACATATGTGGCACGGACACTTCTTAAATATATGTACAAGCAGTTAGCACATAAAAGAACGGGCAAAGTCAGACACAAAACTGCCTGGCATGGAATGTAGAGCCTGGACACTGTGTTGCACCTACATTCTACTCCAGTCTCCAGACACACAGTCACCAGGTAAAACACATTTAGGGTGCAGTCACATGTTGCAGTTAAAACTGCATCAAAATCAGCTTTGAGGAGGTTTTAGGTGCAGTTTTGCTAATTTAACAGGTGAATGACATTTGTGGAACACCTTCAAAATCAAATTGACCCGTTCAGTTCATGTCCTTCACCTGTTAAATTAACAAAACTGCGCTTACAACCACCTCAAAACTGACTGTGATGCAATTGTAACTGCAATGTGTGACCGCACCCTTATTGAGCAGTTTTTCCCTCCAAAATCAAATTCACCCGTTGAGTTCATGTCTTTTTTAATTTTTTCTCAACACTACAGAAAGAAAAAAGATCTGTGTCATGAAGGCACACATCATTTAGCACTGGGAGTAGTAGAGGAGGTGTGTTGTTGGTTAACCTTATCTGGTTAATCCTGCCATCTGTTGGTTATATGTACTCATGTACATTTTTTTAATTGGTTTTAAATGTGTCCACTTTTTGAAATTGTTCAATAAAAATGTATATGTACTATATTACTTGGCAGTTGACATGCAGTTTTAACTGCAATGTGTGGAAGCACCGTCTGGGTCACGTTCATCTTTATATATATGTGTATTACTTTGCAGATTAATCTAATTGAAGAATTACAAGCAATGTGACATTTATTAATACAGATTTTGTCTTTATTTTCATACAGGGAATGTAAACTAGAACTTTTGATCAGAAAAGGATTACATTTCAGAAGACAGATTTGGTAATGGCTTGTTATCTTTCACATATATTGCTAATAGGTGGTGGCTAATATTTGAATAAAGAATTAAACTATTATTCCAGACAAGAAATACTGAACAAAGGCTTATAAATTCAGTTTATATACATCTAGTGCAGCTAATTGTGAAGAAAATTCCTTTTTTAACCCCTTTAACGACTGCCATTTAAGGTTTTTATGGCAGTTGTTGAGGGTTTATCGATTGTAGGCCTGCTGGAGCTGGGCTTTGTTACCTACAAGAAAAACATTGCGTATAAGGGACTAGTATAAGTAAATTTAGTAAGTATACAAAAAAATCACATAACATATACAGGATAAGAGATAAAAACACTTAAAAATACACCCATAGGTGTATGAATCAACCCAGGGCTAAAGATTTAATAGCCCAAACAAGCCCCTGATTGGTAATTGCATACTGATGCCTTTATATATGATATTTTCTCTAGCAGAACCTAAGTACAAATAAGAAGGTAACTCAAATATACAAGCATAGTAGAACAAAATTATCATACAATACCCAAAATTTATCCAAAGAAAGGTAAAGAGAATGAAGGCATGGGCAGAATGGGGGGAGCAGACACTATGTGCATTGTCATTGGGTGACGATATGTGTGGGGTCTGCTTCCCCCTTCCCCCTGAACTGCCCATGCTTTCATTCACTTTACCTTTGTTGGGATGAATTTTCGGTATTGCATGTAATATTGTCGGTATTATTGTCGATATTTGTACACTTAATAAATTTCCTTGTACTTGTCTAACTGCTGTTCTTGTAGTTTACATACTTGTTTTGATGTGTGGACACGTATGGATAAAATGCGATCAAAAAAGGAACCCCAGGTGTATACATATCAAAGTACAGCTCTTTATGCAAAAAATAAGCCCTCGTGTATACATATCAAAGTACAGCTCTTTATGCAAAAAATAAGCCCTCACTAACCCACATGGATAGAAGAATGTAAAAGTTATGGCACGTGGAAAGAGACGGTGCATACAGGTTTTTTTTTCCCAAAAGGAAAAAAGGAAAGATCTGAGTGCATACAGGTTTTTTTTTCCCAAAAGGGAAAAAGGAAAGATCTGAGTGTGTTAATTATCCATTACCACCACAGGTAATAAAATATGGGCATCATTGAAAGCATGCAGCATAATGTAAAAGAACTTTAACCCCTTAAGGACGCAGGGTTTTTCGGCTCATTTCTCGCTCTCCAACTTCAAAAATCCATAACTTTTTCATTTTTACATGTACAGACCTGTGTGAGGGCTTATTTTGTGCGTAACAAATTTTACTTTCCTGTAATGTTATTTATTTTAACATGCCGTGTACTGCGAAGCTGAAAAAAAGTTCCAAATGTGGAAAAATTGAAACAATGTGAAAACAAAAAGTCAGTCTGAACCGTTGTTGCTCCAATTGTGCTGAAAATTGGTGTCCAGCCCCCTCTAATCCTCTAAAACATTGTTTTCTCCTTGTGTTCATATTCTATATATTTTTTTCATTAGGGCTAGGATTATCAATAGGGTCAGGGTTAACTCTTATTCTAAACTATTCACAACCTTAATGAATTAAAGAAAATTAGCTAAATGAGATATGACCTTTTTATATAAGAAATATGCCAATATATGCTATGTGTCAATTTACAGGGAAAAACGAATTAGAAAAAAATTAAACACCCAAACATATTGGCAGATTAGCTGCCGAGCAGCCAATGTGGTAAATTAATGCCCCTAATAAATAGTCATCACTATCATTGGCCGAAGGTTTACAGCCAGATCTTGTTGCAGTGAACACAGCAGATTTTTGTGGCACATAACCTTTTTAAGAGTATTCAGAAAAGCGAGTGTGCAAGCTTTGTGGCAAGTGTGTATTGTTCCTAAGTGTGTGCAGTGTCCAAGGTGGGATTTAGGATTAAGGGACTTATGTTTGAGGGACTTTAGCAGGTAGCTGCTGTATTTTTGTGTTACTTTACTTTGAAATCTTCTTTTCTTCCATGTTTTTCTTGTATTCCCCATTAGCAAGATGGACTCCACAGTGTACATCCTGTGCCACGTATGCTTTCCTTGAACAGCCGTTTGAGGGGGAATACTGCTGTGTGGGATGTGTGAAATTGCTCATCTGGAAGCCCAGAACCTGGATCTAAATGAGCAAGTTTCAAGGCTGTGGGCAATTGACAATATGGAGCGAAGTTTGCTGCTCCAGGAGCACAAACTCTCTGGGGAAGATGGGTGTGGGGATGGAAGTATGAAGGTGCAGAGTGAGGGGGCAGCTAGTTGGGTAACATGTAGAAGGTGGGGTCAAGGGAAGAGTTGTAGAGAGTCTAGTCCTGATCTGGGGCACCCCAATAAGTTTGCCAGACTGGCGGATGAGGGGGTTATCAGCTCTGGGGTAGCAATGCTGCAGCAATACATGGTCTCTAGCAACCAGGGGGCTGTCTGCTCCAGTAAGAAGGGTAATGGGAGCACAGGCAGGGTCAGACAGGTGCTGGTAGTGGGAGATTCAATTATTAGGGGAACAGAGAGGGCAATCTGTCACAAAGACCGTGCATACCGAACAGTGTGTTGTTTGCCGGGTGCTCGGGTTCGGCATGTTGCGGATCGGGTTGACTGATTACTGGGAGGGGCTGGTGAGGAACCAGCGGTCATGGTCCACATTGGCACTAAAGACAGAGTAAGAGGTAGGTCCTTAAAAATGATTTCACAGGTTTAGGCCATAAGCTCAGGGTAAGGACCTCAAAGGTAGTTTTCTCCGAAATCCTACCTGTACCACGTGGCATACCAAAAAGGCAGCGGGAGATCAGGAAGGTAAATAAGTGGCTCAAAAGTTGGTGTAGGAAGGAGGGTTTTGGGTTCATGGTTCAACTGGGTTGACTTTTCTCTCGACTACAGGCTCTACAGAAGGGATGGGCTGCAACTCAATGGGGAGGGTGCAGCTGTTTGGGGTGAAAAATGGCTAGAAGGTTGAAGGAGTGTTTTAACTAGAGACCTGGGGGGGGGGGCAACTACACTTGTGCAGGGCAAAAAGACAGTGTAGATAGAGAGCTGGGAAGAGTCATAGTCCAAGGGGGAGGAAGGAGGGCTGGATTAATATTGGGGAATAAGAACAAAAGGAATAGGTATAGGGAAAACCATATAAAATATATGTACACAAATACCAGAAGACTCACAAATAAAATGGAGGAACTGCAACTCTTAACACCTTCAAAAATCGCTCTCCACCTTCAAAAATCCATAACTTTTTCATTTTTCCATGTACAGAGCTG
Organism: Engystomops pustulosus; assembly: GCA_019512145.1. Taxonomy (NCBI): domain Eukaryota; kingdom Metazoa; phylum Chordata; class Amphibia; order Anura; family Leptodactylidae; genus Engystomops; species Engystomops pustulosus. The sequence continues at coordinate 61,268,606 of CM033645.1, read as the reverse complement.
TGTGAAGGCTTATTTTGTGCGTAACAAATTTTACTTTCCTGTAATGTTATTTATTTTAACATGCCGTGTACTGCGAAGCTGAAAAAAAATTCCAAATGTGGAAAAATGAAAAAGTTATGGATGATCGCTCCTACCATATACTGCAATACTTCTGTATTGCAATATATGGCATTTTTGCAGCACATTCATTACAATGAGCCACTGGCTCATTGTAACGAAACTGCAGAAGCCATGTAGCCTCGTGTCAAAAGAAGACCCGAGGCTACCATGGCAACCGATCACCGCCCCCCGATGACGTTCAGGGGCGCGACGATCGCAATAAAGATGGCCCCTTGCTGGAAAGTTCCAGAGCAGTCTTTGGGTCTTCCAGTCCTGGAGGTCTTCTTATACTGAGCTGCATAGAAGCACATGTGTAGCGTCTGAAACCCCCCTCTAGGGTTAAGTACCCAGATGGTATAAAAAATAGTGAAAAAAAAATTTAAATTAATAAAAATTAAAAATTCAAATCACCCCCCTTTCCTTAGAACGGATATAAACATAATAAACAGTAAAAATCACAAACATATAGGTATTGCCGCATCCCAAAATGCCCAATCTATCAAATATAAAAACGGTTACGGGCGGCGAGACTCCGAGCGGGGAAATGGCGCCCAAATGTCCGAAATGCGACTTTTACACCTTTTTACATAACATAAAAATGAAAAAAAATGATCAAAATGTCGACAGACCTCAAATTGTAGCATGAAAACGTCGCCTCATTTCGCAAAAATGACCCCTCACACATCCCGTGCACAAAGTATGAAAAAGTCAGAAGTGGCAAAAAAATGTTGTTCTTTTTGTACACATTCGTTAAATTTTTGAAACATATGATAAAACACATAAAACCTATATAAATTTGGTATCAACCCGATCGCACCCGAACCAAAGATAAGCTGAGTGTTATTTTGAGTGCACAGTCAAAGTCGAAAAAACTGAGCCCACAAGAACGTGCGTTTTTTTTTCCATTTTCCACATTTGGAATTTTTTCAGCTTCGCAGTACACGGCATGTTAAAATAATAACATTACAGGAAAGTAAAATTTGTTACGCACAAAATAAGCCCTCACACAGTCTGTACATGTAAAAATGAAAAATTTATGGATTTTGAAGTTGGAGAGCGAGAAATGAGCCGAAAAACCCTGCGTCCTTAAGGGGTTAAGTTCTTTTACTGCTGCATGCATTCAACGATGCCCATATTTTATTACCTGTGGTGTAATGGATAATTAACCCACTCAGATCTTCCTTTTTTCCTTTTGGGAAAAAAAAACCTGTATGCACCGTCTCTTTCCACGTGCCATAACTTTTACATTCTTCTATCCATGTGGGTTAGTGAGGGCTTATTTTTTGCATAAAGAGCTGTACTTTGATATGTATACACCTGGGGTCCTTTTTTGATCGCATTTTCCATACGTGTCCCACATCAAACAAGTATGTAACTACAAGAACACAGTTAGACAAGTACAAGGAATTATTAGTGTACAATATCACAATATACCGACAATATTACATGCAATACCGAAAATCATCCCAACAAGGTAAAGTGAATGAAAGCATGGGCAGTTCAGGGGGAAGGGAAGCAGACCCCACACATATCGTCACCCAAGACACATGCACATAGTGCTGCTCCCCCATTCTGCCCATGCCTTCATTCTCTTTACCTTTCTTGTGATAAATTTGGGTATTGTATGATGATTTGTTCTCTATGCTTGTATTTGAGTCCTTCTTATTTGTACTTAGGTTCTGCTAGAAAATATCATATATAAAGGCATCAATGCATATACCAATCGGGCTTTTGGCTATTAATCTTTTAGCCCTGGTTGATTCTACCTATGGGTGTATTTTTAAGTGTTTTTTATCTCTATCCTGTATATGTTACTGTGATTTTTTGTATACTTACTAATTTACTTAACTGTCCCTTATCGCAGTTTTTCTTTAGGTAACATCCCTCTCCATCAGGCCTACATCGATAAACCTCAACAACGGCCATAAAAACCTTAATGGCCGTCGTTAAAGGGGTTAAAAAAGGGTTTTTCTTCACAATAGCTGCACTAGTGTATATAAACTGAATTTATAGCCTTTGTTCAGTATTTCTTGTCTGAGATAAAGTTTAATTCTTATTCAAATATTAGCGCCACCACTATTAGCAATATATTGAAAGATAACAAGCCATACAATCTGTCTCTGAAATGTAATCCTTTTCTGATCAAAAGTTCTAGTTTTACTTCCCTGGTATGAAAATAAAGACAAAATCTGTATTAATAAATGTCACATGGCTTGTAATCTTCATTAGATAATCTGCAAAGTAATACACATATATATAACAGATGAACGTGACCCAGACGGTGCTTCCACCATTGCAGTTAAACTGCATGTCAACTGCCAAGTAATATAGTACATATCATTTTTATGACAATTTCAAAAAGTGGACACATTTTAAACCAATTAAAAAAAGTACTAGTACATATAACCAACAGATGGTAGTATTAACCAGATAAGGTTAACCAACAACACACTCCTCTACTACTCCCAGTGCTAACATGATGTGTGCCTTCAGACAGATCTTTTTTCTTTCTGAAAAGTTGAGGAAAAATTAAAGACATGAACTCAAAGGGTGATTTTGATTTTGGAGGGAAAACTGCTCAATAGGTGCGGTCCACACATTGCAGTTACAACTTGCATCACAGTCAGTTTTGAGGTGGTTGTAGCGCAGTTTTTGTTAATTAACAGGTGAAGGACATGAACTGAACGGGTCAATTTGGATTTTGAAGTGTTCCACAAATGTCATTCACCTGTTAAAATTAGCAAAACTGCACCTAAAAACCTCCTCAAAGTCTATTTTGATATGCAGTTTTACTGCAACAGGACTGCACCCTAAATGTTTTTACCTGGTGACTGTGTGTCTGGAGACTGAGTAGAAGTAGGTGCAACACAGTGTCCAGGCTCTACATTCCATGCCAGGCAGTTTTTGTGTCTGACTTGCCCGTTCTTTTATGTGCTAACTGTTGTACTATATTTAAAGTGTCCGTGCCACATATGTTTTTGCACACGTCCCTTTGGCCGGCTGCACTAGTGTGTCACCCCATTTAACTGTTTTCAAAAAAGTAGTGCACTCTGTCGGAGAAGTGCGGGGCTCTAGATTCATGCTTACACAGGCAAACTAGACTGTATTAGTAAATGTGGCCAATGTATTATTAAAGTGGGAAGTTAAGTCCTATGACTTCCCTTTTTTACTTTCCTAAGACTATTTTCTGGTTTAGTGGTAAGATTGTAGTGTAAGGGGCAGTGATTTGAGCTTTCTTCATAGGATGACACTAAATAAATCACAGCAGTCAGGACTTGGATAATCAATTAACAAAGGAAACAAATAAAGAGAACATTATCACCAAGAGATGTACACCGACGGAATGAGAACAAATTAACTTTCAGAGATATGTACGGCTAAAGGATTGTCTATTAAAGTAATATTGTGTGGGTTGGCATGTAAAGTAACAATGTTAGGGTTAGTCACAACTCTGATACTTAACGGATTTACTATTTGCATATGTTAGTTAGCTTAAAGATCAAGTTGTACTTTAAGAAATGGTAGCCTATTATTGTAGAATTAGTAGCAAAGAACATTATAACTGATAGCTGTGTTAGCTATATCATCTGACTCCTAAACATATATCTCCTCCAGATGTGTTTTTACATAACCCTCAACACCTTTTACACCGTGGGGCACAATGTTAACCCAACTTTTACAATGGCATATGTTGTCTTCTGCGGTGCAGGCAGTCATTTAATGCTTGCTACATTACATATATTCTATTGTATAATAAAAATGTAAGAAATCTAAAGATTTTTGGTATTAAATATAATACCCCCTAAGGTTTTTAAAGACTGCATATTATTGAAAGATTTTACTCTTAAACTAAAGTAGTTTCAAAATGATCAGTGAGTTGTACGACTAAGACTCCAAAGTGACAAATCATTGCAAACAAGAAAGAGAGTGGTACCACGCATCAGCTGTTGTGTTGTTTGTCTACAGAGCATGTATAGGCTGGAAATACAGTTGTGTGATTAATGTTAGGTCAACAATATAATCTACTATAAATGCTGTTTGTAGAGAAAGCCTACCCTACAATATGGACATTAGTCATTCAACATTAGAAAAAAGTTCTCTGTCGTCAGGCAAAATGTGTTTTATAGCCTATAAATAACATCAGGAACAGTGATAAACTGACTGTTTTCAAACCTAGTTTTTTCCATTGAATGACATCATCAACTTCTGTTAGAATGCACCTATCTATTTTTGGATCTGATGCACAGACCGGTCATGTTCTGTTTTCAGGTTAGAGAAAATCAGCTTCATAAAGTTCATGTAATTGAGACAAAGAAGTACAAACAAAAAAAATGTTGAGGATGTAAAAATAATGAAGGCCCTCTGCAGTACTTTTTTTTATCATCCGTAATTACTACTGGTTAAAATTGAGACGAGATGAGAGAGCGAACAGATATGTGGAAAGTGGGACAGTACGAGCTGTAATTTCACATTAATGAGCCTTTCCAATAGAACATTATGCTGCATAAATCACATAAGGATGTGGATATAACCCTATGAACAAAGATCATTGCGACACCCACATATAGCACTTATTATGGAAATTCATACAAATGACTTAACCATTCATGGATGATATTATGCGCTGTCAGTCATTTAAAGAATATTCAAATGTGTGACGTTTTGCATATAATAAGCTAATTTGTTGGAAATAATGCTAAACTCATTACTTATCTCTATTTAGCTTTTTACATACCTAACCAAGACGTTTAATACATCAGTGCACAATGTGGTGCTCTTGGATGGAAAGCTGCTGGCCAAATAGACACTGACATAGCAAACTACTTAGTGGAAAATCTATCAAGGCCAATATTTACACTCAGTTTTTTAGAGCTTGACGATCTTGTCCTTTAGATGAATGTTAACAAGAAAATTTATTCTGGCCACAAACACATCAGCTTTTTACCGCCTATACATTTTGAAAATGACTATTAATGACAACCCATATAATTGGAAGGGATCATGGGTGAGCCTTCAATTCAATGCCTCAAATGATAAGTAAAAAATTTAGACAGAGAGGTTATGACTTAAAATTTGTGTTACATCTTGTGCTGACATCTGTAAACACACGGACAGGTTTTGCTTTGGATGTTGAGACAGTATTCAGCACAATGTTTTTTTTGTAGACTAAAGGTTAAAACATTTCCATTATGTTTCTATAGTAATTTGGACTTTTCAAAAGCTTTAAAAAAAGACCCTGACCAGAAGTGAGATCAGCAAATTAATAAACCATATATTTTCACAATATATTATAGAACAATTCAGATGTTATTAGCGAGACCATTAGTCATGTAAATGTAAAATGAATTATTTCATCATTATCTTAACCCCTTAATGACCGGTGAATCAGGGTTTTATAGCGGCTAACAGGGTATTCTTCTACGTTGCGCGTCATAGAAAAATTGCGGGAAATCTGTTCTGCTGGTGCTAGTGTCATGCTTGACATCACAGCCCATACCCAGCACTAGCAACCAGGATGTAAAGACACAATCACTGCATGTAAGTGTGTCCCTGATAGTTCGCCCCGTGGTGCAGGTCGGTCTCCTGGGCAATTTATATTGCGAGATCTGCGAGTACGCAAATAGAGCATTATATTTTTTAGTTGTCTCACAATCCTCATCTTCCAGGACAGGAACTGTAGGGGCATACAGATGGTACTGTGGCACAATGCACTGGATCTACCATAAACAAACCTAGAACAAGAACAGCTGCGCTGAATACTTGCAACCCCCTGTTTGGCTCACAAATTGAGTTATGCCCTAGAGGGGAGGCAAGCCTCAGTAAGTGGCAACTACAATGGGGCAGTCTGTACTGAGGTCTTAAAGCAGCAGACTATTGCTCTGTGAGCCGGCATCCAGACCTGATGTTATACTGCAACACAACCCCAGTCGCTGGTATCTCAAACATATATATTTTTTAGCTGTGTAGGCCCATAAATATTTAAAATGGGAGAAGGGCCCTTTTCCGACCTTAGAAGATTGTCCATTAGAAATGTGTATTAACGGACCATAAATAAACTATGTCACACTGTGTAGCAATAAAACTTGAAATCCAGACGACCCTTTAAACCCACAAACCCACTGGTGGAAAAAAGAGAAATATGAGCGTCTTACAAGAAGCATCAGTGACATGCATATTCGCGTAGCAAGTCAAATATGAAATCTGCCTCACTCGGCGCACCTGAAAGTGTATATCCCTCATGGGATCACTCTTAGGGTGATGGAAGATCATACTGAAGAGAGTTGCATCTCCGTAGCCGACTCTTAAACACCAGTGAGGACGCTCTCATTTTCGTAGAGGACTAGAAGACTAGAAAATGGAGATTTTAGTATTCTGGTTTAAATTGCAACCTTGCTGCTGATAAGTCAGCCCAGCATAGGTTACAGATGGGACCCAGGCGGTGGTGGTTTTTCTGAAACTTGCGCCTATGTGCGTAGATCGGGGACAAGTCCGCTTCAGGCAGGATTTCCTTTAGCCTACCTCATGAATGCAATTAACCCACTTGAAAATATAAATATTACCACAAAAAAACAACCTCATAAAAAATTGCCTATATGCGTGAGTATAAGCCGAGTTTTTGCAGCACAAAAAATCTCTGGTATACTCAAGTACTATAAACCTGACTTACCTTCCGACACCCCCTACCACAGGTAAATGGAAGTGCTGAAGGGACCAGTATGCTGTTCTCACCAATTTACAACATTTCATATACTGGATTGAAATAACGGATGCATGCTTGACCTCCGCTTCAGTTAATAGCCAAAAATGGGATCCCCAACGTGTATTATTGTAATCAGTGAGGATCCCAGCATTTGGGACCTATCATATTGTTATGACCCTGTGGATAGGGGATAATCAATAGTTGGTATAAACCTTTAATGTTAAACAGATTTATCATTTTGATAATCTAAGTGTAACTTTGTGCCTGCATTTTACTAATAATATAACATTTTTTAATTCGCCCCAAGAGTCAGGTTTTGGTCACATACACAGCTCATTCGTCTACTACATTTACATCATGTCCCATTTTTATGGGCATAGAATAACAATTTTTTGTGGAAATGTTTTTATCTCCAACACACATGTTTTATTCCTTACTAAATCCGCAGATCTGCAAGGGCGTTAAGTAGCAACACTTGGCGGGGCATATGTTTGAAACCTTCTTATATTTTTTTGATTCTTATTTCATTGTATTTAAAACCTTTGAGATCATTGTAACACTAACACTACAGCTTAGATGGGAACCACTGCTCTTCATGCACCTGTAAGAAATCCGTTCTATGATAAACAAATAGAGATCTGAAAGTTTTGTCTAAAAAGGCACTTAAAAACATTTTTTCAAAATAAAATAAGAAAAAACAAACAAAAAGCTCTATATAAAGAAGCCACTATAAAAAGTGAAAAATGTAGGTAAATTATAGAGATTTTTATAATCTATAATAGCCATATTCCTCTCCAACACTCACTTCACTGCAGAATCTACCAAAGGGTAGTTCTGATGATCATGACAATTATAAGACTAGACGACTCCTTCTATTTATGGAAACTGCTAGATGGGAAGGTTTTACTTCCATACCAATAACGCTTGAACTGTTAAAAATTGTATTTTTTTAAGTGAGAGACTGAATATGTAATAGAGAACAGATGAACTGCTCAAAGATCCATCCAGATCTATATTTCAGCCTTATTTTTGCAGCAAAGAACTGTAAAGGCTTTGATGCACATAAGTCAATTTGTTTGATTTTCTTATGACTTGCACAAATATTTACTGCTTCAGGACAAACAAACAACTACCGACAATCGAGATTTTATAGGGCACAACACTTACACTGAGACTAATTGGTGTAACGGTTCGACAGAGACACCAGAACTAAAAGTCTCTATGGGAAGAGTCCGGAGGGAGGATCTGTGGACCAGTGGAGATGGTATGATTCTCGCGGTGGCAGCCTCAGGTAACAGGGATGTGAAGGAAACTGTCCAAACCTGGGATGACAGCAGCAACACAGAGGAACACGGTAACGCTGGCACGGACTGCGACACCGCTGGACTGGACCCTGGGGGCACAGCAGGAACACCAGTAGCTTGGGAATGCTGGGAACCACAGGACACAGGAAAGCGTCTGGAAACGCAATGGGGCCGGGGGGGACATAGAGCGACTCTGGGAAGGCTGGTGTAGACACTGGAGCGACCTCTGGAAGGCTGGTGGAGACAGGAGCGACCACTCTGGGAAGGCTTTGGAGACACTGGAGCAACCTCTGGCAGGCCGGTGAATAATGGGCGACCTCTGGGAATGCCGGTGAGACACTGCAGCGACCTCTGGGAAGGCCAGTTGGAGACACTGGAGCGACTTCTGGGAGGCCGGTGAGCTCTGGATTGGCTTCGGGAAAGCAAGAGACTCTGGACGCTTTCTGGGAAAGCCGAGGAGAACTTGGAAGCTGGTGGAAGCATGGCGGCCGTCTGACAGTGTTCTAGAAAACCGAGTGGGAGCTTGGAAGCTTAGGAAGCACGCGCCCTCTTTTGGACACCGGAGCAAAGCGAGGCCGACCTGGAAGCCGTACTTGTGTTGCTGGCAATCAAACAGCTGTTGAGGCATGGGAACAGGCTGGAGTGGCTCTATGGAAGCCGAAGCACACTGGGGAAGCTGCAGGAGTGAAGCCTGTGGTAGCCGGAGTCTAGCACTGTTGGAGCAGGGTGGCACCCTGCTCAGAATCCTCTCCCCAAGAAAATCAATGAGATTGCTGGGCGAGAACATCTGTCAGCAACTGTAATGGGTCTTTGGAACAGCACCATGAGGGGATCATTGCCTTGGCGGAGTCCGTGGACGGTTTCTTGCTGTAACAGTCACACAGACAACAGAGCAAAAGTCTCTATGGGAAGAGTCCGGAAGAGAGATGGTATGCCGTCCCGGGTGGCAGCCAAGGTACAGGATGTGCATGAACAGTCCAAGCCTGGTATGGACAGCATCAACACCGAGGAAAAAACGGTATGCTGGCACGGACTGCAGACACTGCGGACTGGCAACGTGGGCACAGCAGGAACACCAGGAGCGTATGGGACGCTGGAGACAGAAGACACAGGCGTCTGGAATATCTGGAGAACGGACACTCAGAGCGTATGGGCAACCTTGGAGACAGGAACACAGGAGCCGTATGGGAACGCTGGGAGACAGGGACACGGAGGCTTCTGGAAATGCTGGAAGACAGAACCACCAGGAATCGTATGGGAGGCTGAAGACACACAGGAAACACTGAAAGCATCTGGAATGCTAATGGCTTTCTTCTTTCACAGAAACGGCTTAGGAAAGCCCCTGGCATGACACCATAGAGATCTAGGAGAAGATCCGTCAGGGAGAGAAATGAGGTGCCGGATTAGCAGGACGCAATTAGGAGAAGCTGGCCCTTTAAGGCGCGCGAACCAACTAGTGGTGAGAGCGCGCAACTGCAGGCAAGAGGCATGCGGCTACACGCCGGGAGCCGAGCACCAGAGGACCAGGAGAGGTAAGTGAGCGGCAGGGGGACGGGAACCGCAGACAGCGGATCGACATGGATCGCGTGAGTACCCCTGAACAATGGTTGGCGGGTCATACCACTGTTATTCTCCATTAGGAAATCTCCATAGGAGAACAATAGAATAAAATACTCATACTAAATGGAGACTCCTCAGTTAAGATATACAGATTGCGAGCCCTCATGGGCAGGGTCCCCTTTCACATGTGTGCAGTTCAGCCTAGTTTAGCCTTTTGTACTTATTTGTGCTTGTTTTTATCTGTGACTTTCACGATTGTACTTCACCATACAATGAATGGGCTCTACAAATAAAAAAATAATAATATTATTATTACCAAAGAGGAGGCTTCTGTTATTTATAGTGCAAAAATTGGAAAGATTGTGGACTTTTTGTCTTATAAATCATAGAAGCACAGTAAAGTGGACGGTAACATGATACCAGTAATCATTTTCTAATTTTATGCTCATTTGGTTATTTACTGAAGACAATTCAACATGCCAATCATCTGTCATGATGTGCCAATTTTGACCCATGCCCCCGTTTTCTGTTACTCTAGGCTGAATTTAGACTCATTCTATTGTAACTTGTAATATGTTCTATGTGTTTCAAAACCATTATTTATAAAAGGTATAAAAGAAATATGCGCTGAAAAGCCTCTAATATCTCACCTTGTTAAGCCAAAGCATGACCTTGCAATGGTTTTTGCCATTGGCTACTTTTTGTAAATCTGATTTAATGTAGGTTAACATTTGGATCTTCTTTTTCACTGACCATTGTTATTATAAAAAGTGTCAGTTTGCTGTTTACTATGGATACAGAAGCTAGGTGGAATTTCAATTGGATTTATCGATGCAAAAGCCTTCATTTGGCATCAGCAAGCCATTACTCGGCGGTCAAATACATGTTTTATTCTGATTCAATCAAAAGAGAAACAAGCATAACAGAAATCATCTGTGGGGTTGTCCTTTAGACTTTCTTTTCAGTTTTATGAAAACTTGAAGTGAGTCAAACAGATATGTTTATTTTATTCCATTTTCCATGCTCACTAGTGGGCTAAGATTTGGCGTATAACTTGGTGTACGTGTTTTATATTTATAGCTCCCATATTTAAACATACGCTTTCCCGTGACAAGTCATTCAGAGATTGAAAATTTTCGAACCTCTTTTTTAGATATCCCAACCTCTTTTTTTTTAGATAGTAAAAACAAGTAAAACAAGAATTACATACCAGTTGGTAGCAGAGAACGCTAAGAAATGCTTATTCTTCTTTTAGAGAACACAGTGCCCTGTAATCTGGATCAGTGTGATGCCGGAAGTATTCCATTTCTACAGCTGGTAAATGGGCAGAGCTTAACAAGAACAAAGATTGTGTAAATAGCGAGCCCATAACTATACATTATTTGTTCAGGAACAGAGATTAGAATAAAACATATTTGATAAATTCTAAAGCATGTAAAAGTTGCATTGTGCCGTCCACATCTTACTCTGCCCAATCTGTTAATCATACGTTCTTTTTTCCCCTCTTTATTTTTTGCATTGCCTATGAAACAGTAAGGGACATTTATATACATAATCAGTCAAATCTCTACCCGAAACTTTTAAATAATGCATGGGGAAATTTGAATTGTACTAATGAGAGGGGGTTAACATTTAGGAACATTGCAGGATATTCAGCCCACAGCTCAACCAAATACCACTGCAGTGGTGTGCAACACGCTCAGAATCATTACAAATTTTGGCACACACCACTTGTGCATCTTAACTAAATCTATAGCAGGTATTCTTAAGATGTTCTACCCAGCTGAAATATGCATTACATGGTTTTTTCGAGCTAGGCAGAGTTTTTGTGAATTGGCCTCTTACCAGGCCTATATAAACTGTGGGGCTGCGGCACTTCCTGTGCTCGAAACAAGCCATCTTGTCTTAACCAGCTGGTCTTTTCTGCCGTTACTGATACCCGCTGCCCGTGGACCACGTGGTAGACTGTATCACCGTAATTCCATTTTCTTCAGTCACTTTGTTCTCTGCCGGTCTTGTCATGCAGCTCCGCGCCTTGCATGTTGTTCTCATCCACATCTTCCGGCTTCATGATCTCCGCTACAATGTATCAGACCGAGGGGTCAGTTTTGTTTTCGTGTTCTGGCATTCTCTGTGCAGCCAACTTCAAGTGAAATTGGACTTTTCCTCTGTGTACCATCCACAATTAAAGTGGGAAAAAGTTATCAGACGCTGGCTGCTATCTCGTCGCCATTTTGTCTCTGACCATCAGGACGACGGGTCCACTCTGTTTGCCGTGGGGCAGTTTTCCTACAACTTCTTGGACTCCGCCGGCCCACCCCCATTCTTCGTTGTCTATGTACAGCACCCATCCCCTCTTTGCCCCCTTCCTGCCATGGAAGAGTCGGTGCAGATCTGAAGTCTATCTGGGAGCAGATGCGCCTCTCTTTGCTCCAGGCATCTGCTCGAACCAAGACCCAGGCTGACAAAATATGCAGGCCTCCTCAACCTTTGCACCAGGTGAAATTGTGGCTCTTCTCCAGGTATTTTCGGCCTGAAGATCCCCCAGCTTACAAGCATGGTCTGCGTTTCCTGTGGTCCCCTTTGAGGGTCTGAAGTCTTCTACCCATGGTCTATAAGCTTTGCCTTCCTCCCTCCATGCGCATCCAGATTCTCCTTCCATGTTTCCCTTATGAAATCGTCATCCTGAACCGGCAGCTATCACCTCCTGAGGCAGATTCCTCTGACATTTATGAAGTAAAAGAGGTCCTGGATATGAAGTAAAAGGGGTCCTGGTATTACTTAGACCCACTCCCAGGAGTGGGCTTACGTCTTCATCTGCCGTGGGTACAGAGGTTTCACTACCACTGATCCGGACAGTGCCACTTTTCATTTACACACCAGTGGTGTGAGACCATCTACCTTCTGAGATATCATGCAAGGACTATAAAATACTGCGTTGCTGAAGCTATGCACATACATCACTCATTTCTACGGCTTATATTAATCATTTTATGGACACTGAGAGATAAATACTTGAGGATAACACCTATCTTATCCATTATGCATTGCGACCCATGCTGTCATTTATCCAATAATTTGGCTTAACTGATCGGGCCTGTGAAACATTCTTGTTCAGATGTGAGTCAGAAGCAATAGCGATTTCATTACCAAATGATAAATTTGCCACAAGTACTAATATTTACTTATTTGTATCTTCCCGTCTGACTGGTCTTAATGAAACTCAGAATAGGAAAATGTCACCTTTTAAGACTGATGAGATGCACGATAGACAAGGGCAAATTAAACATACTAATAAATCCCCCCTATTGTGTTTTGGAGCAAAGATTTCTGAAACCTCGCCTGTTGGCAAACAAGATTCCCTGGTGATCGGTAAGAACTTGTACTTTGGGGATCATTAATCTTATCTCTGTTTTTTGCCTCTCTTGCTGTCCTGGCTTGTTTTTTGCCTGTCTTTTTTCATTCCCTAATTTACTTTAACATTTTTTCTTTTTGTTAAAGTTTTTTTTTTTTCAGATTTTTTTTTTGCAGGATTTGTTACAAATGTCTCAAAATGTTTGCACAAATGTCTCAGGTTACTTCTTTCCATTTTTCTAAGTTTTCTTAATATAGTTTTTCGTTGGAGTTTTTGTGCACCAAATATGTTGCAAATTTTTAGACAATTTGAAAAGAAAATGTCATTGCGATATTTAGAACATCTGGAATAGAACATAAAATGCCCAGTGCACATTTCAAAAAGTCGCACAAAATGCAATTTCCAATAACTGTCCTCAAAAGAGACAAAAAAGGAAGAAATAAAGATAAATGACCCCCATTGTTGTTGAAACCCTTCTAATTGATATTCCTAAGAAGTAGGCTGGGACCAACCTTATTCTGTAGCATAAAAGACGAGGTAACTTTTATTTCCAGCATATTGCCCAAGCTTGCCTAGCTAACTGTTAGTTCTCTGACATCTATAAATTTCTTTACTACTTTATTATGTCCTATAACAATGTTTGATGCAATAGAAAATCTACATTAAATGATACAAACATTGACAAAGTAAAGGAGTATTATTAACAGGAATTTACTTACTGTTCAACAGTTATGAATGTAGAATTCAATCAACATGTTCTGCTGTAAAAGGATGTGAGGGGGAGGCTTTATATGATTTTTTTTGATAAGAGCTAAATTAAATCTTTATGTTAGATAGGATATTGCTATTTCTTTCTCAAGCAGGAAAACAATACAATGTATCTATTTACATATAACAGTCCTGTAAACATTGGCAAAGGCTGGTTTAAGACATGAGGCGATGCACAAATTAAAGGTATGGCCCCACTTCGTTGCTGGTTTTCATCTCAAAAGAAATGCAATGTTTTAACCCCTTAATCGAAATCAAAATCCAAATTTTGACAGAACCCACTTTTTAAATTTGAAATGTGCCACTGTATTGGTATTACACTTGAAAACACACTTTTAATTGAAAATATAAAGCCCAGATTCTTGCTTGATTGGGCCTGATGCAGTTTCAGACCATTGGAGAATCATGGATGAGGCAGAGCCATCTTTTTCATACACAGCAGTAACTGAATAACTAACCACATAACCACTGTAGTGTGAGATGGGAACTTAGTGGGTTTATGGGTTGGAACTGCTGATTCTTGGATGAGAACGTTGCAGATTACTATTTTGTTCTATGGGTACTTGATAAGTTATACTATGTTAACCCTTTTCAAGTGACCTGGCCCTTTTTTGTTTTTTTTTTTCATTTTCATTTTTACTCCCATGATTCAAAATCCATAACCTTTTTTATTTTTCCATGTACAACTGTGTGATTCTGGTATTTTTCTGCCTAACAAATTGCACTTCATAGAATTGGTATTGAATATTCCATGCCGTGTACTAGGAGCGGGAAAAAAATTCCATGCCAGTGAAATTTGAAAAAAACGCATTTGTGCCGCCTTTCTTGTGGCTTGGATCTTTACTGATTTCCTGTGCGCCCCAAATGACATGTTTATTTATTCTTTGGGTCGTACAATTACGGGGATCACCAATTTGTATATGGGTTTTCTAAGTATTTTTCCATACATTTAAAAAAATAAAACCTCCTGTTACAAACCATTTTTTTTTGGGATTTTGCCATCCTTCTGCCGCGCTAATACTTTTTTATACTTTGTCGTAACTGATCTGTGGGTGGTGTCGTTTTTTTGCGGATATGGTCAGATCGCTCCTACCATATACTGCAATACTTCTGTATTGCAATATATGGCATTTTTACAGCACATTCATTACAATGAGCCACTGGCTCATTGCAACGAAACTGCAGAAGCCATGTAGCCTCGTGTCAAAAGAAGACCCGAGGCTACCATGGCAACCGATCGCCGCCCCCCGATGACGTTCGGGGGCGCGGTGATCGCAATAAAGATGGCGGCGCCCGCGCGCCTCCGGTTTTTAAATGCCGCCGGTGACTTTGCCGGCAGCAATGACATGGTTAATAGCCGCAATCGGTGCAAGCACCGACCGCGGTTATTAGCGGTGGGGGTTTTCTGCAAAATGCAAAAACCCCCACCTTTGTATGAAGAGGACTCAGCCCGTGAGCCCTCTTCATACATCCCTTATACCTCTGCGCTGTAGAGCTACGGCGCAGAGCGTTAAGGGGTTAAGGAATTTTGAATATTTACATTGCACTATTACTTTTAGCATTAATTAGAAAACAGTCCAGGCATTATTAATGTGCCATTATTAATCACAACATATAGATTCAAAAGTATCATGGTTTTATAGTATGCGTTTTTTTTACATTATGAGTTTTCTGTGACCTTTTTACATTTTACCCAGAAACTCAACTACAGGTGCATTAGAGCATTCTCAACAGAACTCTAAAGAACAAAGTTACTTTATGTCTGCTTTTAATTCTCTTTTTGATCAAAATACAATCCGAACAATGGAGTGATATGTACTTCAATTGACTTTTAAAGGAAATACCTATCTGTATCAAAATAAAAAAAAGATTAGGCTCAGAAATAGAAACCCCTGGTCTTCCCATGCTGAGTATAATATATACTTGAGCCAGAAGTGTTTATTTGATGCCACTGCATGAATTATTATTTCCGTTGCAGCTATATCTTGTCAGTCTAGCACCACAACAGCAAATGTGTTCACAGATAATGAAATTATGTCTAGAAACGTTACCTTCCACTGCTGTCCTTTCAGTTAAAAATATAGCATTTAATGTAAAAAAGAGAACAGAAAAACAACCAAGTGAATGAAACCCCAAAACTATGATAAGGCTAGAAATAGAAAATGTTTGGAAAATGTGTCCTTGTACATTTAAAAGGAAAAAATAATGTGACACAAAAACAGATATTATATAAGCAGTATCACTTACACATACTTTTATTTTTCTTCTTTATGGCCTTGTATTGTTGAAAATTTATTTTAAAAATATGCTCTGTGCTCATTCTGTGAGCCCCTCTGTGTCATCTCATACTTGTGTACATTCCCCGCTGCCCTTCATGCCTGCCACCTTTATCCTGCCTTTCAGCTCTATCCAATTCCCATGTATGCACGATCAAATGGAGACAAGGGCAGAAAATACGGCAGAAAGGAAGGGTTTCTGGGTGCATGCTTTACTGTGAGACAACAGGTGCTCCCTAGAGCCCCCAAGGCTCAAAAGTATATGTTTAAAAGTTAATTTTACAAAAACAAGGACATAAAGGAGAAAATTAAATGCGAATGCAGACCAACGGTGCCCGTCAGGAACTTATAAAGGCTTATATAACTTAATTTCCTTAAATGATGTGAAACAAATATGACTCTTTAACTATAAACACAAATTTGCATTATTTTTCAGTGCAAGTGAAAGTACGTTATTGCAAATCAACTAAAATTTACAAAATCATAAGATGGATAGAGCAACAGAAATGAAGAAGGAAAATACTGGTTATGCAAATGGGACTTCAATGCCTCCAAACCATACTCAGTGCTTAACCATCAATGTCCCAGAGGAAATCTTCTTCACCATTTCTATTCTAGGTGTATTGGAAAATGTTCTTGTTTTCACTGCTGTTATCAAAAACAAAAAGCTCCACTTACCTATGTACTTTTTTATTTGTAGTTTATCATTTTCTGACATTTTAGGAAGTCTTTACAAAATTCTAGAGAGCATTATGATGATTTTGGCTAGCTATGGCCATCTTCAGAAGAAAGGTAAAATTGAGAAAAAGATGGATGATATTATGGATTGGTTTTTCGTTTTGTCTTTACTTGGATCAATTTTCAGCCTCTCCGCTATTGCTGCAGACCGATACATTACCATCTTCTATGCTCTTCGCTATCACAACATTATGACTATTAGAAGAGCTTGGATCATTTTAGCTGCCATATGGGTGGTAGGTGGCGGGATGGGAATAGTTATAGTTATCTTTTTTGATTATACCATTACTGTAATGTGTTTTACATTTTTATTTTTTTTGCTGTTAGTCTTTATAGTATGTCTTTATATCCATATGTTCCTTTTAGCGCAATCACATGCAAGAAAAATATCTTCACTCTCTGGTCAGTGGAATTCTGTGCAGCAAAAGACAAATATGAAAGGGGCTATTACATTGACTATTTTATTGGGTGTTTTCATTTGTTGTTGGTTTCCATTTATTCTACATCTCTTCTTATTCATATTTTGCCCTCAAAATCCTTATTGTGCTTGCTATATGTCAACTTTGTATGTAAATTGTACACTTATATTATGCAATTCAGTGATTGACCCTTTCATTTATGCATTCCGGAGTCCAGAATTGAGGAGCACTTTCAAGAAAATGTTCCTTTGCTAGATGGTTAGAAAAGCATAAAATGCATATGGCACAATAGAATAAAGACAACCTAATTGGCTGCTTCTTTACAATAATTTACCCCTTATTTAAGTTTAGATTGGTGGAAGTCCAAGCTATTGCATTTTCTCCAATCTGGTATTTATTCTCTTTCACAATTTTAGTTTTTCCTGAATACCATTTTAAGTAAAAGAAAGCCAAAGTAGCAATGCTATTCATGCTAATCTTATGGGTGCTTGGTATAGTAGATACGGTTGAAAAAAGACACTGGACCATCAACTTCAACCTAAAAGAATAGATCATTGGAAAGATACCTGTACTGCCCATATACACTCACCGGCTACTTTATTAGGTACACCATGCTAGTAACGGGTTTTGCCTTCAGAACTGCCTCAATCTTTCGTGGCATAGATTCAACAAGGTGCTGGAAGCATTCCTCAGAGATTTTGATCCATATTGACATGATGGCATCACATTGCCGCAGATTTTGTCGCTGCACATCCATATGCGAATCTCCCGTTCCACCACATCCTAAAGATGGGTCTATTGCATTGAGATCTGGTGACTGTGGAGGCTATTTGAGTACAGTGTACTCATTGTCATGTTCAAGAAACCAGTCTGAGATGATTCCAGCTTTATGACATGGAGCATTATCCTGCTGAAAGTAGCCATCAGATGTTAGGTACATTGTGGTCTAAAGGGACATGGTCAGCAACAATACTCAGGTAGGCTGTGGCGTTGCAACGATGCTCAATTGGTACCAAGGGGCCCAAAGAGTGCCAAGAAAATATTCCCCACACCAAGACACCACCACCACCAGCCTGAACCGTTGATACAAGGCAGGATGGATCCATGCTTTCATGTTGTTGACGCCAAATTCTGACCCTACCATCCAAATGTCGCAGCAGAAATCGAGACTCATCAGACCAGGCAACGTTTTTCCAATCTTCTACTGTCCAATTTCGATGAGCTTGTGCAAATTGTAGCCTCAGTGGCACCCGGTGTGGTCTTCTGCCGCTGTAGCCCATCTGCCTCAAAGTTCGACGTACTGTGCGTTCAGAGATGGTCTTCTGCCTACCTTGGTTGTAACGGGTGGCAATTTGAGTCACTGTTGCCTTTCTTTCAGCTCGAACCGTCTGCCCATTCTCCTCTGACCTCTAGCATCAACAAGGCATTTCCGCCCACAGAACTGCCACTCACAGGATGTTTTTTATTTTTCGGACCATTCTCTGTAAACCCTAGAGATGGTTGTGCGTGAAAATCCCAGTAGATCAGCAGTTTCTGAAATACTCAGACCAGCCCTTTAGGCACCCACAACCATGCCACGTTCAAAGGCACTCAAATCACCTTTCTTCCCCATACTGATGCTCGGTTTTAACTGAAGGAGATTGTCTTGACCATGTCTACATGCCTAAATGCACTGAGTTGCCGCCATGTGATTGGCTGATTAGAAATTAAGTGTTAATGAGCAGTTGGACAGGTGTACCTAATAAAGTGGCCGGTGAGTGTATGTACTTGTATATCATAATGAAGTCTCCCCTCAGCCTTCTTTTTTCTAAACTGAATAACCCCAAGTTTTATAACCTGTCATTGTATTCTAATCCCACCATTCCCTTAATAAGCTTGGTTGCTCTTCTCTGCGCCTGCTACAGATCTATTATGTCCTTTTATACACAGGTCCCAAAAGTGTAGATAATATTCCATGTGTGGGCTGACCAATGATTTGTATTAAGGCAAAACTCCTACTCCTTTCTTTGCAAGACCCGAGGCGGTCATGGCGATGGATCGCCACTCCCCGATGACGTCACGGCGAGCGATAATCCTCTGCCCATCCGCCGCCATCTTTTTGCAGCCACCGGCAGCTTTGACGGTGGCAGTCGCAGGTGTTACCGGTAAGTCTTTGCTGTAATATGCAGCAAAGACTTGCCGGCAATGGAGAGGGTGCAGCCCATGCGCCCTCTCCATGTACCCGCACCCGACGCACACCATACTATTGCGGTGCACGTCGGTAAGAGGTTAATACAATAGATACAGTTTATCAACACTCATGTGGTGCATTAGTATGCAGTAGAGTAAACACACGGTAGGTTGCAATGGTTTGTTAAATAATGCAAATTCTTATTTCATTTTCAGGTGATTTAAAAGATTTTGAAAGTTTGACCTTAATGTACCAGTAGAATGCGTCAAAGATAATTATTCTGTCACTTTACTTTGCATGACACTGACCTGAGCTCTTTGCTGTTAATATTCTCTGTTCTCTTTAAGGCCATGCTGCTAAAATTTTAATTTATGGAAAAAGACAGTGTTAAGGTGAACATGACATGTTTGAAAAAACAACTTTAAAACAGCTGGTAAAAAAGTATTTATTTGCTTGTTAAACACTGTAACATCAAAATGTCACAATGTTAACATGTTTGTGCAGTTTGAAGATGAAATTAATGTATATAACATGTTTTTGCAGTTTGAAGATGAAATAAATGTAGGTATATATATATCACAATAAGACAATAAGAAACATATTTTTCCTGCATAACACATGGACTGGATTACAGATTTTGGTAGCATGTCTTCATAGTATGTTGAATTTGCAAAGTAAAATATTAGCAAACTTGTCTCTAACTTTTTAATATTTACTTATCTATGAACTGAAAGCGGTTTTATTTGTGAATTATAGTAAACTGAAATGCCAGAAGGAATCTTTTAAAGCTATAAGCTTTTTCACTGTCTTGGTGTTGCTGCATTAACATTTTAATCGCTAAACCCTCTCCATACAGATTAAGACCTGCAATGGGACAGATCATGGCTGTGATCCTTCTAAGTGCCATGGTGAAACCCAATCATAGAACTAAATGGGGGCACTGGGAGTGCCTATCTGGATGCTAAGACAGCTGGGAAACCCTTGCACAGTTGTTATTAAAGTTCATGATTAATGCAATATTATCATATTGCAATATATCTTATTTCGAACCTCTCAAGCATGTCTCCAGGACTTCTTATGAGCTGCACCAATTCTCTGGAATCCCCTTCTCTAGACTATCAGACTAATACCTAATCTCAAAAGTTTCAAACATGCTTTTAAAATTCTCTTTAGGCAAGCCTCCATAAGTTTACTAACCCATCCTGAGTCCTCCTCCTACCTGTTATTTTCGGCAAACACCAGATACCAAGCTTCAGGCTTCACTGCAGCCCCATTTACTTTGGACTTTGTATATAAGATGGCAGATGATGGCTGGTTTTACTTAGCAGCATTTTTATTTATTAAAGAATAAGTGTCCCTGACTATGGAGGGAGAATGTGAATGTTATACACCGCCTCTCTCACCTCTCCCTGCTCTCAGCTGTTTACCTCATGGCTCAGAACTCCAGCACTCAGTCATGTTCTGCCAGGAGCCCTAACTAATGTAGCAACCAAACAACTACACTTATCTTTCCCTCAGCTTTCCCTACACTTGTATGTAAAAAAATAATCCACACACACACAAGATGAAGATTGATCACAGCCCCCTTCGCGCATTCACCTCACACTCCACAGCAGAAAATGGCAGGAGAGACTCTCCAAGTCTTCAAGCTGTCTCATCATGTGCTGTGCTGAACGTGTAGATACATAAGTAGATAGATTGATATGAGATAGATATTAGATAGGAAATAGATATATAGATAGATATGGGATATATAGATAGACAGATATGGGATAGATATAAGATAGATAGATATGGGATAGATAGATTAATAGGTAGACTTAGTGTCATTGGTCAGCACCATGCGCTTGTGATGAGGTGACAGGAGACAGGTCCTGTCCCTCCTTCTTGCTGATTGTAGTCCTTTTGATTGCTGGAAACCATGTTTGCCATTTAGCCAAAAAAAGGTACTAAATGAGGACTGAGAGGCAAAATACTTTGGAGAATGATTCCAAGGGACACCTGGAGCAGATTTATGTTTTTAGGTTTTTTTTGCTCAGAATGATGGTTACTCTTTAAATTATTTTATACTGTTCCCTTATAAACAATGGCTGGACCATTATACAAGCTCATGCCTTTTGCGTCACCCCCTCATCCTCATAGAATGTAAGCTTTTTTATGCATGGTCCTCACTCCTATTAATCCATATGACTGTTATGTAGTATTTTATTTGTACTGTATATGTCCCCTATGATTTGAAAAGCACTACAGAATATGATGACACTATGAAAATAAAGATTATTATTACTATACAGTATGATGGATCAGACAACATAGGGTTCAAGACCCTATAGTGCTGCAACATCCATGCCAGTGTCTACCTTTGTCAGTGGTATGAGGCTATAGTTGCGTTTTATTAGTGTGCACTGTGATTTATGATGCTGACTGTGTTTTGATCACATTGCACTGCACTCAGTCCCTCTGCAGTAGTTAAGTGCTGTGATTGACAGAGCTTTGCTTCAATCGTCTGCATTTGAGTCTCTCTGACTACCTATATGTAATCCACTCAATGCTTGCTGAGCGCTGTTTATATTTTCTGCTAGCTTTTTGGAATGTGCTATTCTCAAGCTAAAGTCTACTGGACTGTGTAGTAATCACATTATGTATAACAGTCCTTTCATGTGAGTATGGTATGCTTTCAAGTGGGCTCAGATGCTCAGAAGAGTCCAACTATGTGGGGTATAACATCAAAGGTAAAGAGTATGGTAATAGTCAAAGAGAAAAGAAAAGGAAGAGGCCAAAAGGGTTATATGTCAGGTCAAAGCATATAGGGATCACCACTGCCCACATCTGCCTCCCCCTCTCTGCAGCATGGCACTGCCTCACACCAGTGATGAGGATTTGGGACTTCTGGGCACTGCCACTTGCCTCCCATGAATATTGGTGGTTATCTGATAAGTGCTTCCATATATCGTTACCCCTGTATTCGTAACATTGACGTAGGGCATATTTTTCCCCATTATTTCTACCGATGAGCCTGTATTCAGGCGAAACATGTCATGTTGGGACCATTCTTTTGAGTGACATTTAATATCTACACTTTTACCCCTTCAAACACTCAGGTTTCATACTAAGAACTGCGTGTCAATAGGGACAGGTTCCTATTGGGGTGGAAGCTACCTAGGGCTGTAGGGTTTGAGTAGTCTTTCTCTGTATTTACTCTTTACCAGGGACAGTCACCAAGGTATCCCTTGTTTTCCACTTCCTTTTATTTTCTCTTTCAATATTACCATCATTTTTATGTGCATTGTATATCTTCATTGTTATAGTCCAACATTGTTTGACTCTTCTGAGCATCTGATACCACATGAAATGATCCCATACTCCCATTAAAGGTATATAGTAGAGAGCATTTCTGGACTGTTATAAATTATGTGATTAATGTACAGTCCAAAACCAATGCAATTAAACAGTTTTGAGAAATTAAAGTTTTGATCCCAGTTTGATTATTATAGATGGTGAGGTGGGGACACTTACATTGGCATTCATGGACCGTACCATTAGTAGAACCTGTCCCTTTGGGTATCCTTTGACTAACGTTTGACTGATGTTTTTAACAGAGTTTGAGTAAATTTTATGTTTTATTACTTGTCCTGCTGCATTGATTGTATTTTGGATAGATTGGATCACAGATTGAACCCTTTGTAACCTTTGACTTGCTATTTTATATTAATAAACAAAATAAACTTGTTAGGTTTTCTCCATTCTCAAAATGCTCCTATCAAAATACATACATTACAATACCATATATACTGAGCACTATAATTGAAAAACATACATTTTACCACCTATAGAAATGTAAATTTAAAGTAATCAACAGCTTGTACAGTTCTCTAATGAAAAAATCAGCTTGTCCTCGTCCTGTGTATGTAGCAAACTACTTATATTATATTCTATAAAGTTTTCAACCGAGTGAAAACTACAATACCCAGGTATCTAAACAAATCCATACCCTTAATAACTTTAAAAAGGGAATGGCATTAAATAAGACTTTGTCCAATTTATTGATAATCCCAAGGCTTTCTCGCACTGTTCAAACCCTACTTCTATCTACATTCATTTCAAGATATCCTCTGGTTTACCAAGAAATAGAAGCGAATCATAAGATAAGGCAATACTTTATTTATCCTCGGGTGGGGAAATTATTTTGTATATAGTGCCCAGCATATAGTTACATACATTAGACAACACTATACATTTAATGAACAGACATTAACAAATCTCTAGGCTTGCTTGCTTTTTGTTTTTGATCTTTCCTTACTTGTTGCTTGTTAATAAAAATACATACATCAATACATAGATACGTGGATTACACAATACAGGCATCATAGATACTTACGGGATATATTCAGTTTACAAGTAGACAATGCACAGTAGACACATGTTATGAACAAGGGTGACCTCCAGGTATAGATGGTGTTGTTAGTGTCTGCTTCGGCCAAATGGACGCCTTGTGCCACTTTGATGGCTCCCGGTGCTATAGCTGCCTGATTACCAGCTACCACCAAGGCTGCTTGTTAGTTGTTAGACCTGACCAGAACAGGCACCAAGTGGGGGGTTACTTCAGCATTTCCACCTATTGACACTCATGAATGGCGCTCTGGGCTGCCAGAAATGGATGCTCTGTTGCGCCCAGACACGCGCCCTGAGCTGCCTGGTGATGTTTAGTCCCCAGGTGCTGGCATGGGATTATACTTCTGGGGTGTGTGGGGTGTTCAGTTTGTTCACTGCCATAGTCCTTCTTCAAAGGGCCCAATGGATAAAAGGGTCTGTTGAAGAGGGCCAGGTAGATCACAGGGCCCAGTGGAAGGGGCCTGAAGATGACAGTGCCTGCCAGTTCGGTCAAACGGCCTAAATAAGGGGCCTGGAGGGTCACAGGGACTGATGATAGATGGCCTGTTGGTTCACATGGTCTGGCCAGTGGTTGCATGAAGGTCTGTTACAAGTACTAACGGACCATATGGACAGTGCAGCAACTTTTGGCTCTCTAGTGCACCTCGAGCCTGGACTTTCCCCTGACCACAAAGGCTGCTAGGACCGGGGTGAAGTGCATCAGCAATGCAGAGCCCATGGAGGAAAGGCTGCATCCTGCTTCAGTGGTCCTCTGGTGGTGAGAGCCTCCTGGGCTGCGGCGGCAGTCCGAACGCAGCTTGTGTGTAGCTCCAGTGAGCGCTGGTACGTGGGCAGCCAAGGTCACAGTGAGCGGCAGATGAAACTCCAGGATAGTGAAGGTGACATCCGGCCTGGTTGGCTCTCCACGTGGTAAGGCTGTGGCTCAGGCAGGTGTCTGCATCTTCCTCGTCAATCTCTTTCCAGGGCACTAAAGTCCGAACAGCGGTGGTGAGTGATTTCTGCTGGGGTGGCAGGACTCGAACTTCTGAGGAAATGTGTCCACTCAACACAGGGTCAGCTCCAAGTTTCAGTAGGCCCATGGGCGACAGAGCCTCTGTGGATACCTTTGTAGAGGTAATGGCAGCATTAAAAATACGAAAACTATAAGTCTCCTGTTCCCTACAATATCCCCTAGTTTATTATACTAAAAAGCCGCCTCATGGTTATTTTATACACAGGCCCTTCTTTTTTATTTTATATGAGCCCCCCTCACACCCCATAGATTAATTAGATAAAGCCCGCTCACCCCGATGGACTCCTTATGTGCAGTTTTTGGTGGGCCCCTCCAGCACCTCTGGGCCCCGAACTTGCCCAGGTATGCCCAGTGCTGGTGCCGGCCCTGACTCACCATTATACAATGGTTAACAATGCTTCAAAAGAAACCTATATTTTATCCATATTGTTGTGCTACCAATGTTTCATCTGGTCCACTAAACATATTACTTTTGTAGCTAAGGTGTCCTAACCCCCCTGCTAGTCATTGTCGAGTCACAGTGCTGTCATTTTCCCTGTCATACAAAGTGAATGATTTTGGAGATTGTTTGAATGGAAATAATCTATGGAGGAAGAACTAACATTTTATATGTTGATATTCTGCTGAACTAGGAGAGTTAATGTCGAGAGTTGGAGCTCAGCTCCTTAGATGTCTTGTTGCTAAGTTTTGTTGTAAAATGGATTTGGTGGGGGAACAAAATATGAATTTCTAGTGTGACATTGTCACTATTGGATAGGAGAGGAAATTAGATGTTCTTCGGTCTTTCACCCGAAATAGCAATTCATAGGATAATTAACTGGTAAAAGCTACTTGTTTTGGTCCAGAGGAAGATGGATCTTCATCAGGCATCACCTCACAGCAGTGAGTCTACCTCCTTCCCAGGCTAAACATTCAAAAAGGATGCTGAAAGTGTTTTGCATTCTGCCAGGGAAAAGCCACCTGGCATATTTTCTTTTTTAAAAAATTACAAAGAAGCATATTTTTTAAAAAATATTTATAGTCATTTATTGATTAATTTTATAAAGAAAAAAATACAGGGGGTCTCCTACTTAAAGGGGTTCTCTGGAGGTGGAAAAACATGGCTGCAGTCTTCCAAAAACAGTGCCTCACCTGACCATGGGTAGTGTGTGGTATTGCAACAAAGCTCCATTCCTTTCTATACAGCTGAGCTGCAGTACTGGCAGTAACCATGGTCAGGTGTGGTGCTGTTTTTGGAAGACTGCAGCCATGTTTTTCCACCTCCTGAGAAACCCTTTAAGGACACTTGACTGCAATGGCTGCAACAATCAGGTGTAAAGTATCTGTAATTAAGCTTTATTGATAATCATTGGTCCTATTACAGCAAAAAATGTGAAAATTCAAGTCTCACTGGGACAAAAAATTTTTTTGGGCTTACATACAAATTCAACTTAAGTACAAACCCAAGGAACTTATCTTGTACGTATCCCGGGGACTGTTTGTATGTAATAAAAATATCCTATCAAGTTAAAACTATTTATTTTCGCAATACCACAGACGACACATCACGTTCATCTACATTTTTCTTTGCACCCATGGCAATCCGTTCCCGATGAAGGTCCAAAGACAGTACCAAAATGTTAATTTTTTTGGATTGCGTTATAAAACATGATATGTGAAAGAATATAAATAAAAGAAGACTGCATAAATAAAAGAGACTGCATAAAAATTTGTCTTGCGTGCCAGGCATTTGTTCTCTAAATAGGACTAGGGTGGTTCCCTAGCCTGTTCACCAAGCCTCAACCCTTTTCTCAGAAAAAGAGATGTTTATTTCACCATTAGAACTGCAAAAAATGACCTGGCCGTTTAGGCATTAATTACCCTCATTCAATAAAATACTATCTGCTTACAAAAGCTCAATGGTGCTGCTTCACTTTTTCCACTTGCCCTATGCCCAAACAGCAGGTTACATCCACATGGGGGGCGTTTCTATACCTGGGAGAAACTGCACAACAATTTCTTAGATGAATTTTTCTTTTCTATTCAGTGTAAGTATATACATATTAATGACAACATTTGAAAATTCCAAATAAAACCTGCTTTTTGTTTTCATTTCTATAAAATGTTTAAAGAAAATCTATCATCAAAATAAAGAATGATAAACCAGGGACAGGGACAATTATGTTATTGAGCCATCCCCGGGGAGCCACTCCATGCTTCAGCTACACTGTGCAGATTTTACCACTGTGTGCTGGAACTTCCTCTGCTGTAGTGAGATTACATCAGGCAGAGGGTGAAGGGGGAAGGTGAACAAGCTTCCTAGATGATTTTTTTGTATAGTTTGGTGGCTAAAGTTGGGATGAATTATGGTGAGTTTCTTTAAGTATGATGTTCCCTAGAAATAAAATGGTTCCAAAGTAATTTCAGTTTGAAATGTTCTTTAAAACTTGAAAAAAAATGTTTTCAATGTGTAATCTTTCTAGAATTGTAGTAAAACAACAGAGATAATTTAAGTGTCAAATTTGGTAGGAAGGCTATTTGAAGAGCAGAGCATTTTGAATTTTGAATATCGCAAATATTCCAATATTTCCCTTCTCTTAAATAAATGCAAAACATATCAACCAAAATTTACCACTAACATGAAGTACAACAGTCACAAAAAAAAAAAACAACTCAAAATCACCTGGGTAAGGTAAAGAGTTCTTAAGTACTGGATTCAGTGACACATGTCAATTTTTAAAAATAATAATAATAATAATATTTAACTAAGAAGTTAAACTATGTTATAGGGATGTTGAAATTTGATTTCCATGCCCTATCCAGAGGATTAGGAAGGGAACCCCCATTGACATGAGAAAGGCACCCCACATGATTGTTCTCACTAATTCAATGAAGCTGGGGTCTTGACACTCTTTCAACACTATGGAAGCATTGGAAATATTCAAGCACAGAACTTGGCTATAATTGGCTATCATCACTATAAACAGCGCATAGGAGTGACAGACATAAACCATGCACACGCGACCTGCACTTCATTTAATTAGTGAGACAGAGACTCCTGTACTCATGATTGGAGGGAGTTCAAGCAATCAGACCCCCACTGTTCAGATTGACCCCTTCATGACTGCCACATGGCTATATATGTCTTATTTGCACATTTCCATGCAGAAAGGACATTTATAAGCGTTCTCACAGAGGCCATCTTCAAATGCCTATATTGATTGAATTTAATCTACAGCTTTCTATTCCCAATCGTTTAATTATATCATATTAAAGGGGTCAGGATTAAATAGCCTACAGGCTGGTGTGCTCGCATGATTTCATCATCCAAGCAGTGGTAGGTTTCCTTTAAATCAATCAAACATAACACAGCTTAATTGAATAGACATACGGTAATCAGTACACAAATATTTCATATTCAAACAAAAACTACAGAAAAATCCACCCTGGATAACAACAAGCAAAACCTTGTTACATAATGAAAGCACATTATCAAATCACAATTGTTTGAATATTAATACTGCTTTTCAAAGCCACGTGTAAAACCTAAATAAATCAGAATTCATGGCAGATTAAATTGCTGCAGCAACAAAGCAATTAATGGGATACAAATGACTTAAACACATTAAAAAATGAATAAATCTGTTGTCATTGTTATTTGCAGAATTATGGATAAGGCCAAGGTTGGTTTATTTAGAAAAGTACAATATAAAACTATACTGACACATGAGCTATTGATGAACATTTCACAGCTTTCTGATGCAACTGAATTGCTTTTATTATTAGAGAGGTAATATGACAAAACATTCTCATTAATTATGTGCACATCCATATTGTTGCAATTAGTTCAGACATAGCTTTTAAACATTTGTTATAAATCTTTGACTTTCTTGAAATCTGATTGATATAAAAGCTAAATGATTCTGTATCCACTTATGTTCACTATTTTACAGTCCTGGAGCCAAGAACATACAATATATTATTTACAAATAGATTGTATTGGTAAATGTCAAAGAAAGGTTGGCATTCAAAAATGATTACATGGTTGCTAAATTTAAAAGTCCTTTGGCACAGAAGGCTGAAAGCACATAAAATTCTTACCTTAAGTCTAACATATTACAAATGAATATATTGCCTGCGGTAAACCACATTATGGAAAATGTCCAAAACGCGACTTTTACACCATTTTACAACACATAAAAAATGGGATAAAAAGTGATCCTCAAAATGGAAGCAATGAAAATGTAGGCTCATTTCACAAAAAATGACACCCAACACAGCTCCATACACCGAAGAATGAAAAAGTTATGAGCGTTAGAAGATGGAAAAAAAATGTTTTTTCTTTTTCGTACACATTCGTTTAATCTTTGAAAATGTATTGAAACACAATAAAACCTACATAAATTTGGTATAACCGTGATCGTACCAAATCAAAGAATAGAGAAAGGTGTTATTTGGAGAGCACTGTGAAAGTTGTAAAAACTGAGCCCACAAGAACGTGATGCAAACGTGTTTGTTTTCCACATTTGGATTTTTTTTCCAGCTTCCCAGTACACAGCATGGAATAATAAATCACGCCACTGAGAAATAAAATTTGTTACGCACAAAATAAGCCCTCACAGCTCTGTACACGGAAAAATATACTTGACTATAAACCAAGTTTTTCAGCACAAAAAATGTGCTGAAAAACCCCAACTTGGCTTATACCCAAGTCTATAAAAAAAAATTCTGCACTCGCCTTCCTAATGCCAAGCCCCCCCCCCCCCCGGTCCTCTTCTGTCTTCAGCTCCGGCTCCATCTTCGGATCCCCATGCGCTGCGTCGCACTCACCATAACGTAAGCAGCTTGCTGACATCAAAGTGTGCGCTGTATGATGTCAGCAAGTGGCTGACCACATGGTATATGGGACGGCAGTGCGCGGGGACCTGAAGACAAAGCCGGAGCTGAAGACAGAAGAAGACCTGGGGGGAAGGCGTTGGTAAGGTGAGTACATAATTTTTTTTCAGGCTGGGCAGGGGCTGCTGGCTATATACTGGGGGCAGGCACTGGTTTTATCCCGGGGCCATGTACTGGCTATATACTAGGGGGACAGGTACTGGCTATATACTGGGGGGCAGGCACTGGCTATATACTGGGGTGCTGACACTGGCTATATACCGAGGGGGGCAGGCACTGGCTTTATACTAAGAGGGCAAACATTGGCTATATACTAGGGAACAGGTGGCTGGCTCTATAGGGGGCAAGTGCTTGCTGGCTATAAACTGGGTTGGCTGTTAACAATGCAATTCTCACCCTAGGCTTATATTTGAGTTGATCTTCCAGTTTTGTGTTAACATTAGATACCTCTGCTTATACTCGGGTATAAGGGTATTTTGCTTATTCAATATGTTCAGGTACAAAGGGGATTGGCTTCCTCCTCTTGGGGGAGGCCACAGTCCCAGGAAAGAATAAGCATAGGTCTTGTTGTTCTCCAAACCGGAGTGAAACTTACAGTACATTGACAGTCCACTGTAACGAATATATGTGATTCATATTTTATATAACTATATTGATGTCAAATATATATATGTGAGGGAGAGTCAGCACTTAGCAGTGTGATACCGGGAGTCCAAGCACAGATAAACACACGGCTACAGCTTCACAGTCTACGTGTTTCGAAAACATCCTTATTCATGACCTGATGTGGTCTGTGTGCAGGTGTGTATAAATCACCCTAACTTATGGTCACATGACCTCTCTTGTTAAAGGGAATACACACAAGTTTAAAATCAAAAAAATGAACAACATAATTTTGTATAAAAATGATGGCAATCAAACAGATACAAACTGTTAAAGAGAGAAAAGAAGTATAGTTGCAAATGTATTAAATTTGGAATATCATGTCTTATCTCTTATTCAGACCATGCGACAATCTTGTGTCAAGAGAAAATATCCAAATACTCTCTCTATTCAACAATTTACATGTTTGATCACCACCTCTATAGCAGTTATGGAAAAATCTGTACAATTGCCATAGTGTACCATTTGAAAGTGTTTCGATGCCATAGATATATTCACAGCTTGTTTGCTCTTCACATCTGACAAATCACGTCTAATTCTCACTTTTAAGGCACACGTGGTACATCCCACATATTGTATATTAAATTTTTACAAATAATGCAGTAGACTACATATGTAGAGTTGCAGTTATATAATTTTTTATATAATGTGATTGCTAAGTGACTAAGAAGGTCACTCTATCACTAAAATAAGCATATTTGCAACAAGTACATACCGTATATACTCGAGTATAAGCCAAGTTTTTCAGCACAATTTTTGTGCTGAAAATTCCCCACTCGGCTTATACTCAGGTATATAAAAAAAATAAACAGATGTCGAGGTCCTAGTGCCGGCCTGAAGAAGAAGAGACACTGCAGACAGAGCTGCCGCGGACCCGACATGGACATGAGTATGGAAGAGGAGCTGCCCGGGCCTTCGGAATGTAGAGTACTGAGTTTATTATTTTCAGGGGCTGGCAGGCTGTATACAACTTAAATTAGGGTTCTCGGCTTATACTCGGGTCGGCTTATACTTGAGTATATATGGTATATTGTGACCGCACTTAAATAAAAAACCTTTTGTATGCAACCAATGTGATGGACTGGATGTAACAGAAGAAAAAAGACTAGGAGAAAGCCTCAAAGTGGGTGCTTTTTTAAGAAACAAAAAGTTAATACCTCCCATAATAGTTTTAGAAAGATTCTCGTCACAAGACAATAAAAGTAAGTACTTTATTATAATCATTTTTATGTTTATATACCTCTTTTTATCAAAGTTTTTTGGGTGGATAACAATTCTTTTCTAGGGATTTTTTCAGTAATGTTTATCGCTCTTTTTAACATCCAGTTGGGATAATTACGCTGTCTAAGTCTGTCACAAACTTTTTTTGATTCTGCTGAGAAATGATTCATTCACGTGCAATTACACTTTATGCAAAACATTTCTGGAAGGTTTTTTATCATATGCCGAGGAGTCCTGTCAAATGAAAAGTAATTATTTTTTAACAAAAATTCAACCAACAGATACAAAAACTTTAACTGGATCAGAATATTGGATGTATTTGAGCAAAAAACTAAGATAAACATTCTAATGCAGTGTGGTGTTCCAGAGATGGGTACAGACTCACCACATCGCAAGAAAGCCGAGAAAAATCATTTTGCAATGTGTTCTAGTATAGCACCCAGGGTGAACCCAACCATGAGAAGTTCCTTTAAAACAATCTGTAGGTCTAATGTGGGGTAACCTTTAAGTGTACAATAAATTGAAGATATGGTATATGTATCACCTTTTACCAAAAACGATAAGGCATTGGTGTGTTGAAATCCTGGCCGATCCACACCTGATTCATATTGACAAAAGGTCAGTCTCTCCACATTATGGATGGACAAGCAGGTTCTCCTTGGGTAACGATGGCCCCGCCGCACTGAACACCCACTCTGATGCCACACTACTGGCCGGGCAGGACAGGTTCTCCAATGCAAACTCCTCAAGTTGCGGCCACACATCAAGTTTTGCTGCCCGGTAGTCCAGTAGATCCTCTCCCTAGGGTGGTAGAATATTGTCCAAGTAGGCCACCACCTGCTGAGCAGGGTCTGCTTCATGTCCTACTGCCGCTGCTGCTGGCGGCTGCCCTCCTCACTAGACGGATGAAGGAAGCTGCTCATTAAGGACTCCAGACTTAAGCTACTGCTGATGGAGCTGCTACTGCTCCTACCCCCTGCCAGGAATCCCCTGGTCAGACCTGACAGAGGATGGACAATGGCACTCATAGGCAGCGGCCAACTGTCTGTAGATTATATCTCTATAGTATGCCAGTTGTTCCTCCCTCTCAGCAGCTGGAAAAAAGTCACCCATTTTTGACGGGTAGCGAGGGTCAAAGAGTGTGGAGAGCCAAAAGTCATCCCTATGCCGGATGTTGACTATTCGGCTGTCAAGCAGCATGCTCCGGGCCGTCTGCGCAAGTGACTCTGTGTACTGCCACGGGGCTTCTGGGTCATCTGCCTCGTCTTCTACCTCCTCCGGATGATCCTGCTCCTCCTCTCTTGTCACCTGAGTAGAAAAAAACATTAATTTCACCAGACTCTGTTTGTGCTCCAATGTTCTCCTCCTCCAGTTCAGCCCCCATTGCACTCATGTGGCAATGAGATGTAGTCGCCACTTCTCCATTGCCCTGACCAGACAGATTTTGCAGCATTTGTTGCAGGTCATGAAGCAGTGGAATGATGTTATTAATCCCGCAGACCTGGCCACTGACAAATAACGTGGCCTCTTCAAAGGGCCTGAGCAAACGGCAGGTGTCACGCATGAGCTGCCGGTGGCTGACATCAAAGTTACACAGGGGAGTACTCCTGTCCGCTTGCATTATCAAAAAATCATTAATGGCTTTTCTCTGTTCATACAGACAGTGTAACATATGGAGGCTGGAATTCCAACGGGTGGAAACATCGCATATCAGTCTATGCTGGTGGAGGTGGTTCTTCCGCTGCAACTCGAGGAGGGTGTGCTTGGCTTTGTAAGAATGGCTGAAGTACATGCACAGCTTCCTGGCCATTTTTAGAATGTCTTGCAGATGAGTGGAAGAATTTGGGAACCTGTTGACAACCAGATTGAACACGTGCGCCATGCAGGGCGCAGGGACCATCCCTCCTTGGTGCAGCGCGGACACCATGTTCCTCTCATTGTCTGTCACCATGGCTCCGATTTGCAGTTGTCGCGGAGAAAGCCACACATTGATTTCTTCTTGGATGAGTCAGAGCAATTCCTCAACCAGTGTGACTTCGTTTGTCCAGGCAAACCAGGTGTAGAACTGCGTGACACCGCTGTGCCCTGCACATGTGGTATGATGGAGCAGCATTTAGACTTGTGGAGGCTGAGGTGGTGGTGGAGAAGGAGGAGGTGGGACATTGGCGCAGGAGCAGCAAATTGACAACGTGGAGGAGAAAGCGGTGTCCCCTGTTCAACTTGTTGGGCGGGAAGCACATACACCCAGTGGGCCGTAAAGGACAGGCCTTGACCTGGACCCGGGAGCCTGCTATTCGATTATGGTTAAGAGACCCTGCTCATTTTAAAACATTTGGGGCAAGTGCAATGTGATTTTACATATACACTAAAAGACTTTAACGGTACATACAATTTTTGATTTACCTGATCCCCAGATAGAGAAAAAATATGTAATGCAGGATTCTGCTCCCCCTGTGTCCAAGCGGTGTTACTCCCTTGTCTGCATACCACCATCTGTGGCTGTACAATTTTTAAACTATTTTATGTTTTTTTCTGGATGTTAAATTTAATAAAGCATTATTTCATTACAATTGCATTATGTGGGTATGTCCTGGGCCTGTCTCCCTTTTTTTGGGTAGACAAAATAGGTTTACATGTATTCTTTCATAAGCCCTAGGCTTTAGTGGTGTACATGCCCTTAGAGGTTATTATGTTGCATTAATGTAGTTACACACCTTACAACTGATTTCTCCTCTAATCAGTGGTTCACTATAGGTATTGACCCTGGGAGAAGAGCAGAAATTGCTACAGCAGCTGTGGGGATATGACAAGATTTCTTCCTATTCCCTTCAGTAACAAAAAAGAACTGCTTTTTGGGTTATACAGTTTCCCCTAAATGCACACTCTGAAGAGGGGCAGAAATCACTACAGCAGCTGTGTGGATATGAAACAGATTTCTTCCTAGTCACTTCAGTAACAAAAAAGAACTGTTATTTGGGGTATACAGATCCCCCTAAACACATACCCTGGTATCAGAGCAGAAATCGCGACACCATAGTAAAGTAAAAGCAGCTACACCCTACAGACAACACATGCAGTGTGAAATGCCGAGATTGCAAATGGCTGGCAGTTTTTATAGGGCTGTGTTACATCACATAAGCCTGCCGGTCACTGATTGGCTTACATGTCTGCAGCTGTCATCGAGGGTGTTCCTTTCTCCTTTCCAGAGTTTTCTGCCCCATGAAACACAATGTGCTTGCGCCCATTTAGCTAAAAAAGAGGGGGGGGGACTTTGTTTCCACGAATCAGGACAAACTTCTGTTTCGTGACGCATCGAATTTTCCATGAAATTCATATCAAATTCCACTTCCACTTCGAATCAATTCGCCTGGCTCTGGAAATCATATTACATTTTATGGGGATAAAACTGCTTGTAAGTAGTTTCTGTTGATCCATGGAGTTATTCTGACCACCATATTAGGGTTCAAGAAGGAATTTTTCCCTACTTTGGACTTTTCCTTGTATCAACAATACATGATACTCTAGGATTACTTGTTTGGACTGGTGTCTTTTTGCCTTGTTTACTATGATGGATCCCACATTCTACAGGAACTGGGTAAAGTAGAGCTTTGTGTGATACTAAATGTCCTTACTCTACCTTCCAGGACTTTATCGTTGAATTCTGTATTATGACTTTTACACCCCTGTACTGAAGACAAGGCCATCTTTCTCAATTTAATTTCCCTGCAAGTTAGCCTGTCACTGCCCAAGTGCAGTGAGATTTGAGGAAGAGTGCTCTGAAGGAGCTCTGTACAGCTGCACAGCTTCATCTGTGAACTCTACCTCACATCTCCCTGAAGTACGGCAGTGACAGAATAAATAGTGAAGATAAAAATGGATTGATATACTGATTTTAAGGCTCCCCTTGCCCCCAGTACAGCAGGCTGACAGTAGTAATGAGAATGAAAACTATTATATGGTCCTGGCAGGTACAGCATGCACAGATTGGTCATGGACACTTAGAATCACATAACTTTCCATCTGCTGCAGTTTTGTGGACAGGAATGGCAGCTGTTGGAAATAGGCATTTCTGAACAAGTGGACTTTATTTTACATTTCAAGAAAGTGTAGAAAAACATTTAACTTCTATAGATCCTTAACTAAAGAGGACTACCGGCAGTCCCCGGGTTACGTACAAGATAGGTTCCATAGGTTTGTTCTTAAGTTGAACTTGTATGCAAGTCAAAACTTTATATTTTTAATTGTAGTGGCAGAATTTTTTTTTGCAGTAATGGAACCAAGGATTATCAATAAAACTTCATTACAGACACCTTACAACTGATCATTGCAACAGAAAACCCAAAAATACTATCTCCTGTAACTCATTGCCACACATACAGGAAAAGATATAGAATGTGGAACAAACAAGCAATTATTTAAACCAAAAAACAGAAGTTCCACCACATTGCATATCATAAAAAATATATCAATTTTATTGTGTTTTACATGTTAAAAACATACAAAAGATTTTTATTCAGACATGTGCTCAGGGGGTCATAACCCTGGCAAACCACGGCAGGGGTGTGGATAGGACAATGTTTATATTGTTTCAAGTGAAATGGTCTTCATAGAGATATAACATGGGAGGGACCAGATCTATACAAATGCTCAATCAGTCACAAAAAATAGAGACAGAATAAATTCGACCTTACCCATGTGTACACAGACCCCACGCCGACCCCGACGCACGTTTCAGCCGTCAAGCCTTCATCTGCAGCCTGAGATAAAGGAAAGCTTCCGGGGACCTTCACCAGGGTCTGTCTGTAATCCGGTGTCCTTATGTAGGGGACGTCCTGTATTCCCAAATTTCCATAGAAAGCTACTATTTTCTGTAGGAGTACACAGATGAGTGGATACCTGGGGCTCTGACCTTTTTCTATTTGGTTAAACCACTGTAAACTCCGGCCTAGAAAAGGTCTCATGACAAAAATCTGGACCAACTTGAGAATAGAACCCATATTCGTAAAATCTGATGTCAGGAAAGAGTTGAACATACACTATTGGATTTTCTGCCTTCGCACATCAGCTTTTACAACTATTTTTGTGTACACTTGATAATTGAATTGAACCAGTTGTAGCAGAAGAGACATAAAGTTACTTTTCCGGGTATGTCAGTATGCAAGCATATCTTGGAAGGTGGATTTGCTTTTAAAAGTATAATGTTTTGTACGGGATTGTATTATTCATGAAGACCTGTTATGATTAATCTCATCATAGAACTACAAGACTCAATATTTCTGTAGGACTCCAGGGAAATATGTCCAATAAATATGGCAATGGATCAAGTCTTCACATCTTCTAGGGTTTGGCAATTTAATGTTACTGGATTGTTTAGTTGAGGGTGAAAGAAAACACCAGATGGTGGTGTTGGCAAGAACCATCCAGAAAGTAACATGTTTTTGTTTTGAATATTAAATGCGAATTTAAGTTGTAAATATAATGAGTGAGATGACTAATTAATCATTTCCTCTTCATCAAGCAATTCTAGAAAGTTAATTTTATTGCCATCATTGCTCAGCAATTGGTGAAACACAAATACAATGTGACAATACAATAACAACACACAAGGGCACATTCATTATTTAAAATTACAGAACAATGAATTTGGCATCATACCATGTCATGTGTCCTCGTTTATCTTTTATGTCCATGTTTTTCTACTTTTTTAAAACCTGTAGACAGAAATTATACTAATCAATTATTATTTAAGCCAGATTTGATATCAAACTAACGGAAGTTAAATTTAAAAATACAATTTTTCTATATGTTTTGCATATAAATTGTATTTAATTTTCATATATACAAAAATAATCTGATAAAAGTTTATTTGAGATTTAAAAAAGGAGCCTAACATTCTGGGATATGTTTTAATAAATGGAATAGGGATACTTGACACTTGCTATACGTTGGGGTACATGTATATCTATTTCTGCTAGTTAAATTGTCTAATTATTTCGACTTTTGCCGTTTGTGCGACTTTTCACAGCCACTTTTGCTATTATTTTTCAAGTACGCCTTGGTCTGCACCTTTTGCCTTATGTATCTTTGCTTTCCAGATGTTCCTAGCGACTTTTCACTTATGTATCACTTTTTTTTGCTTATTTTTGCGACTTTTAAGGCGCAAATCTGCACCTGGTCCAGGGCAGGTGCAAAGGAAGGATTTTTTCATGGACCCTGTTTTAACATGTACCTTATATACTCGAGTATAAGCCTAGTTTTTCTGCACAAAATTTGTGCTTAAAAACTCTAACTCGGCTTATACTCGAGTCAACTAAAAAATAAAGACAAAACTCACCTTTTTGACGTCACCCGTAGGTCCTCTTCTGTCTGAGACAGAAGAGGACCTATGGGGGACGTCGGAAAGATGAGTACAGTGTTAGTTTTTTTCCTACTACAGGGGTTGAGCAGGCTGTATGCTACAGGGGCTGGCAGACTATATACTGGGAGGCTGTAACCAATGCATATCCCACCCTCGGCTTATTCTCGAGTCAATAGGTTTTCCCAGTTTTTTGTGTTGAAATTAGGGGTCTTGGCTTATACTCGGGTCGGCTTATACTCGAGTATATACGGTAAATTGGAATTATTTCACATGCTTTAAATGTTTAAAATTTTGCACAGTAAACTGTTTTTTAAAAATTCAGAAATTTTTGCATTTACATTTTTTAAAATTTATTAGTTACTTCTATAGGTGAGGTCACACGTAGCATTTTAATTGCTCTTTAATTGAATTTTGAAACATTACAACAGCTGAGGAGAGGTGATTTGCCTAATGACATTACTGTTAACATTTGTGTTTACAAAACACAAAATAAACAAGACATTAACCCCTTCCCGACATGTGACGTAATGCATGTGTTAACATTGTGTTTACTTTGTGTTTTGTAAATGCAAATGTTAACATTAAAGTAATTAGGCAAATCATCTCTCCTCAGCTGTTGTAACAGGTTTCAAAACACAATTAAAACACAATCAAAACACAAGGTGTGACAGCAGGCTCATATATCATAATCTCCCTGGGGTGTGACTAGACTGCTTAAAAATGCAGGACACGGCCTCAAATCCAAAGTTAACAGTAGTGTCCACGCCTGCACATAACCCCCTCACATGGCTTGTGTCCATGTGGATTTGAGACAATTGCAATAAAATTTGCGCCTGCCAGGATAGGAAAAACTGAACCTATATCAAGACATGAAAAAGACATGATCGCACATAAGGCCCAAAAAAGAGCTGCCAAATGTCTCAGAAATTCACCAAAGAATAAAAAACTATGATACATGCCCCCCAATGTTACAACAATTTTTGTTGTTTTAACAGGTTCACGACCAGGTTCACGTGTATTCACGGCAGAGGTCAGGTCCAGGTGCATGGAGAGGGCTGACGGGCTGAGCCCTCTCCATAGCCGGTAAGTCTTTGCTGCATATTGCCGCAAAGGCTTACCGGTAACAAACGCGATCGGTGCCAGCACCGTGTTTTCGACGCCGGCAAAGCTTTCTGAGGATCGTCGCTCCCCGTGACGCCATAAGGGAGCGGCGATCTGCGCCATGGTAGCCTCGGGTGTTCCGAGTATGTTTTAACCCATTCATTACAATGTTCTATCAGCACATTGTAATGAATGAGGAGTAAGATCCCCATATACTGCCATACTGAAGTATGGCAGTATATGGTAAGATCGATCAGAAAACCTAGGGTTAAAGTACCCTAGGGCAGTGATGGCGAACCTTTTAGAGACTGAGTGCCCAAACTTCAAACCAAAGTCCATGTAATCATCGCAAAGTGCCAACACGTCTATTTAGTCTAAAATCACACCATACCACTCTATAATACTGCTACATGATGACCTTTACCAGTACAACAAGATAAATACCACCATACTGATAATAAACAGACCACTAAAGAAAGTCCAACATCACTAATTATATCACAAAGCAGGAGCAAATACAGCGGGAAATACTACCCCCATCCAGTGAGGAACACTACCCCTATCCAGTGAGGATCACTACCCCCATCCAGTGAGGATCACTACCCCCATCCAGTGAG
Source organism: Engystomops pustulosus (assembly GCA_019512145.1). Classification (NCBI taxonomy): domain Eukaryota; kingdom Metazoa; phylum Chordata; class Amphibia; order Anura; family Leptodactylidae; genus Engystomops; species Engystomops pustulosus. The sequence goes on along the minus strand of CM033645.1, from coordinate 61,228,978 downwards.
GAACACTACCCCCATCCAGTGAGGAACACTACCCCCATCCAGTGAGGAACACTACCCCCATCCAGTGAGGAACACTACCCCCATCCAGTGAGGAACACTACCCCCATCCATTGAGGAACACTACCCCCATTCAGTGAGGAACACTACCCTCATAGAGTGAGGAACACTACCCCCATCCAGTGAGGAACACTACCCCCATTCAGTAAGGATCACTACCCCCATCCAGTGAGGATCACTACCCCCATCAAGTGAGGATCACTACCCCCATCCAGGGGCAATATGAAGGATTGTTGAATTCGGCAGGGGGTGTGTAGGGTAATGTGTATGTTGTAAGGTGGAGGGTGGGTGCAATGTGCAGCAAATCTACATGGAACCAGGCAGGTGAATTTACCATCAAATCACCACATGACACATGTCTGTGGCCACACACACACACACATATATATACTGCCCTTTGTCTGGAGCTCTGGGCACCTGTGCCATGTTGTCAGTGAGGGCAGTGTAGTGCACCCCAGGGTCACTGGCAGCATAGCACAGAGTCAAGAGATCTGGACCAGGGGCAGAATATATGTGGCCACAGACATGTGTCATACAGGGCAGTTTGGGACACTAAACAATAAGCACCTATAGTTGTTCAGTGTCCCAAAGCTGCCTGCCTGCTGCCTGTGTAATACACACAGAGCAGCTCCTGCCCTCCTGCTGCACTCCTCTGTACTCACTGGGCACTGGCTGCTGAGTTCTCTCTCACTCTCCTCCTGTTCCCAGGCTGAAGGGGGAGGGAGTGGAGGGGCGGGCACTGACCTGCTGCTGTGTCTCTAGGCAGCACTAATGAGCACAGAGCAGGTCAGATGCAGCCTTCAGTGAAAGAGATCACTGGAGCTCTCGGCGATCGGCAGCTTTTCCTGCCTGCCGGGAGTTTTAATGATTTATATATAGACAGCAGGGGAGATGGTCCGCGTGCCCACAGAGAGGGCTCTGCGTGCCCTCTCTGGGACGCGTGCCATAGGTTCGCCACCACTGCCCTAGGGAGTCTGAAAAATAGTAAAAAAAAAAAAAAAGTTTAAAAAAAATTATAATAAAAAAACCTAAAAATTCAAATCCCCCATTTCCCTAGAAATCTAAATAAACTGTTAAAATCATAAATACATTAGGTATCGCCGCATCTGAAAATGCCCGATCTATCAAAATATACTAAAGTTTTTTTTCACTGAGTTTAACCCCATACCGGAAAATCGCACCCAAAGTAAAAAATGGCACTTTTTTGCCATTTTAAAAAAAATAAAAAATTCTATAAAAAGTGAATAAAAGCTCGTAAAGTCCTAAAAATAATATAATTGAAAACATCATCAACAGTCGCAAAAAATGACACCACCCACAGCTCCGTACACCAAAGTATGAAAAAGTTATTAGCGCAAGAAGACGGCAAAATAAAAAAATAATTTTGTACAGGAGGTTTTAATTTTTGTAAATGTATGAAAACATTATAAAACCTATACAAATTTGGTATCTGCGTAATCGTATTGACCCAAAGAATAAAGTAGAAATGTCATTTAGGGCGCACAGTGAAAGCCGTAATATCCAAGCCCACAAGAAAATGGTGCAAATGCGATTTTTCACCATTTTCACTGCATTTAGATTTTTTTTTTCATGCTTCCCAATACAAGGCAGGGAATATTCGATGCCACCATTATGAAGTGCAATTTGTTACGCAGAAAACAAACAGTCACAGAGCTCTTTAACCCCTTCACGCTCCGTGACGGATATATCCGCCACGGAGCTGTGAAGGTTGTATGAAGAAGGCTCACGGGCTGAGCCTTCTTCATACAGAGATGGGCTTTGCTGCATATCGCAGCAAAGACCCATCGCCACCGATCGCGGGTGTTAACTTTTTCTTTGTCATCGGGGGGGCGGCGATCGGTTGCCATGGTAGCCTCGGGTCTTCGTTTGACCCGAGGATACATGGCTTCTGCATATGCATTACAATGAGCCTGTGGCTCATTGTAATGTATAGTGAGCAGAAATGCCATATACTGCGATACAGCAGTATTGCAGTATATGGCAGGAGCGATCAGACCATCTAGGGTTAATGTACCCTAGAGGGTCTAAGAAATAGTGGGAAAAAAAAGAAAAAAAAAAGTTTAAAAAATGTAAAAAAATAATAAAATATTAAAAGTTCAAATCACCCCCCTTTCCCTAGAACTGATATAAAATATAATAAATAGTAAAAATCACAGACACATTAGGTATCGCCGCGTCCCAAAATGCCCGATCTATCAAAATATAAAAACGGTTATTGACGGCGGTGACCTTCAGAACGGCAAATGGCGCCCAAATGTCCAAAACGCGACTTTTACACCTTTTTAGATGACATAAAAAAAGGAAATTAAAAATGATCAAAATGTTGCACAGTCCTCAAAACGGTAGCAATGAGAACGTTGGCTCATTTCGCAAAAAATGACACCTCACACAGCTCCATGCGCCAAAGTATGAAAAAGTTATTCGCGTCAGAAGATGGCAAAATTTTTTTTTTCTTTTTTGTACACATTCGTTTAATTTTTGAAAATATATTAAAACGCAATAAAACCTGTATAAATTTGGTATCACCGCGATCGCACCGAACCAAAGAATAAAGTAGAGGTGTTATTTGGAGTGCAGAGTGAAAGTCGTAAAAACTGAGCCCACAAGAACATGACGCACATGCAGTTTTTTTCAATTTTTCCACATTTGGAATTTTTTTGCGGCTTCCCACTACATGGCATGGAATAATAAATAACATCATGGGAAAGTAAAATTTGTTACGCACAAAATAAGCCCTCAGACAGCTCTGTACACGGAAAAATGAAAAAGTTATGGATTTTTGAAGATGGAGAGCGAGAAATTAGCGAAAATACCCTGCGTCCTTAAGGGGTTAAGTGTAAAAATAAAAAACTTATAGATTTTTGAATGTGGGTAGATAAAAATGGAAATAAAAAAACAGGAAAGGGCCTGGTCCTGAACCGGTTAAAGAAGACCTGTTACCAGAATTTTACCCCTCACACCTGCTGGTAAAGGATTAAAAGTTTTGCCCAAATCATCTTAAATTATTTGTCACCGAGGCACTGTAACTTGATTACAGCCATTTTCTTATATGCAAATGAGTATGCAGTCATTTTGACAGCTCTGTGTCTCTTCACATCTCAGACTGAGCAGATAGGAAGTCCTCTCCATTTCCACTTCCTGTCCTTACCATAATGCTGCCCATCTCACTGATGGTGAATTTAGCAGTGAGCACTGTATGGGAAATTGCAGATCTTGTCACTATTTCACACACCCCGAAATTGGTGGAGCCAAGTGCTGATGGGTGCTGACAACATTGACAAAGGTAGAAAAAAGTTTGGGGAGAGATTTTATTCTTGGGAGGAGGCAAATTTAAACTGGGGCGCCTTTGCTCTTGACATACCCTCTTGTTGTGACGCCGTAGTCCTACTCAAGTAGTCGCCCCACGGTTTAGTGTGTATTTATTTTTAAACTGATTAACATTGAATGATTAAGATTCAGTATATGTAAAGAAGTATGTATATATTCACTCCACACTTATAAAAACTGTAATTGATTTGCCCTTACATTATACAGTTCATTTGAAAAAAGTATGGAAAAGCAAATTATATTGATTACAGATCATAACAGTAACACCCTCACAGTTTCTCCCACAGTTTCTTCTGACAATCAGCAGGGCAGATGCCTGGTAGACCTTTCTGCTCACACTCATATTCTAGCCCTGGCCTTAGTGCGGAGCTCTGCAATCATTATTGTACATTATATCTTCATAAGAAGAGTTCTGGCAGCAGCACAATACAATTGCTGAACCCTAAGCAGTTAATATCTGGTTTGTAAAAGATTTCCTCTGCTTGCTGCTAATGATGACCAGCTGTCATTTATGCTATACTTCTGTTTTTCCATTTATAGGGGTCCTAAAAGAGGACCTGTCATCCTTAAAAACGGCACTAGAAGCTGCTTACTAAAACAGATGCAGCAGTGTTACACAGTGCTAGCGTTATTGCAAACGTCTCAAAGTGGTGCGGAGTATTCATGAGGGTGCGGTCTGAGGCAATGCCTATTCCCCAGACCGCCCCGCTCACTCCGTAGGCCGTGCGGGGGGTGGGGGTTGTCACGAAGGGCGCACACAGTGAATTGAAGACTTCACGTTGTAAGGTTAGGTTTGATATCTTGGGTCACAAAGCATTTCAGAGCTATAAAAACTCCTTTGTCAAGTGAAATGAGACTAAAAGACATGGATAAAAATACAAATACATAGAATAAGTACAAAAGAACGCAGAAAAAATTTAAATTAAAACATTAAAATTTATAGTTAGACATGGATGCCAATTTGCTTCATATAAGTTGGTAGGGGGATAAATAAATAGACAAATGAATATTTAAATGGATATATGACATATATAAATATGAATGAGTACACGGAATGTAAATATAGCCTTAATGAGTAGAGTATATTGTTCAATCTAATATTTATATATATATATAATGTATTATATATATAATGTATGGGGGGGTTGGGTTTGGTCAGTATCAATAGATATAAATGGTTGAATAGCTGAATAAATATATATAGCTGTTTGTAGAAAGTCAATCTGTGTACATGCTTAAAATAAATAGGACAGATAAACAATGCATTCTAAAAATATATACATCTGTACGTAAATATAATTCTGTACATAAAAATAAATATAAAGTTAATAAATAATTCATTAGGAACCATGTGTACACATGGGTATGAGAAGATAATGATCGGTGATGCACATACATTGGGAAGTGTGCATGAGGCATACAAGTGAAGTTGAGAAGACATAGGGCAAAGGGCATATGCATAAATATACAGGCATTGAGAGTAAAAGTAATGTATTTAATTTTTACCTGCGACGTGGGAGTTGCGAGAGTGTCCCAAAGCTGACAGTTGTAGGGTTTTGCGATGGACTTATAAGTGTCCGGTCAGTGGGCTCGGCTCAAGCAAGATGTGGGAGTCGGCAAGTGAGCGTTGTGGTTGGACACCATAAAGATGTCTGCAGCAATCGGCAGAGACATTCTACAGCGCTCGGATACTTGTATGTTGCGCTTGTGTGAGAGACATTTGGCTGTAGGTACTTCATTTCATAGGATTGTGTGCCATATATAATATATGGCACTTGAGCACTGTGAGAGTGGATCAGTTGGGGGTTAGCTACATTAGTAGTGATAGACCCCTCAGCAGTGTACTGTATACAACACAGACTATGTAAATTCAGAAGGCATGTAGTTAAATTCCGGGAATTAATGACAATTTGTTCCAATTTGTTCCATCAGAAATGTGTGTAAGAAGTAGATAAATGAATAAATACATTTAAAAAAAAATCCTTTGTAACAGCGTTTACCTAACCTTACGACGTGAAGTTTTTGACTCATTGGGGCTCATTTACTTACCCGGTCCATTCGCGATCCCTGGGTGCGTTGTCTAACGTTGATTTGGAGCTTGCCGGGATTCACTAAGGTCGTGCGCCCGATATCCACTAGGTATCGCTGCTGCGCCGAGACCAGAGTTCACCATCCTCTTCCTGGTGCATGTAAGTGCGTGTCAAGTGACATATTTATTTATTTTTTTAAATACCACTGTTTTTCCGAATCCGATGCAACACAATCCGATCGCGGGCGCCAAAAACCCCAGGTAAAATGCCGCAAACCGGTAATTTTTGGGAAAACTGTCGGGCCCTTAGTAAATGAGCCCCATTGTGTGCGCCCTTCCTGACAGACCCCACACACTCTACTTGATTCTGATCCAGACCGTCATGGCAAACGCGTCTTGATTACAACTGTCCTCAGGCAGCACCTTGGATACCCTCAGCAGACCCTAACAAGCGAAAAATAGCGTTCTGCCTAATACATCACAACCAGATCTGGTGAGCCTCCAATCATATATCTCTAATACCACCATATTATATTCTAACAATACTACCCCATGAGCGCTATTCAGTCTGCCTTCCTATTTCTCTCTAACACATTTCTCTATAACACTCCGTAGGCCAGCAGTGACTGCCACCCGCCATTCCGCCCCCTCATGAATATGCAGGAGCGCTTTGAGATCAGTCCAGTGTTTCTAGGGTACAACGCAGCAGTGTTTGTTAGCGTTATCGGTGGTTTCTGATAACGCTAGCAGCGTAACACTGCTACGTGTGTTTAAACACTAGAAGCTGCTTACTTTAGTAAACAGCTCATAGTCCTGTTTTGAGGGTGACAGGTCCTCTTTAATGTCAAGCCATAACACACTTATACAGTAACTGTTAATGAACAAATCTGCATGTTACAGTATATACTTCACCACACAGGTAGATCGTAGATACCTCCCTTTACCCCCTATATGGAGCTACTTTATATTTTTTTATATACTTAATCCTGGGTGCAGGCCAATGGAGTATGGTGATCCTCCATGTGAATAGATGTGTTTGCAATGTGTTTGGAATAAATCCACTTGTTATTTATTTCACTACATGGAGAGCTGCTGAATTCTTTGTATCATTCACACACACACGTATACACTCACCTGCCACTTTATTAGGTACACCTGTCCAACTGCTCGTTAACACTTAACTTCTAATCAGCCAATCACACGGCGGCAACTCAGTGCATTTAGGCATGTAGACATGGTCAAGGCAATCTCCTGCAGTTCAAAACGAGCATCAGTATGGGGAAGAAAGGTGATTTGAGTGCCTTTGAACGTGGCATGGTTGTTGGTGCCAGAAGGGCTGGTCTGAGTATTTCAGAAACTGCTGATCTACTGGGATTTTCACGCACAACCATCTCTAGGGTTTACAGAGAATGGTCCGAAAAAGAAAAAACATCCAGAGAGGGACAGTTCTGTGGGCGGAAATGCCTTGCTGATGCCAGAGGTCAGAGGAGAATGGGCAGACTGGTTCGTGCTGATAGAAAGGCAACAGTGACTCAAATCGCCACCCGTTACAACCAAGGTAGGCAGAAGAGCATCTCTGAATGCACAGTACGTCGAACTTTGAGGCAGATGGGCTACAGCAGCAGAAGACCACACTGGGTGCCACGCCTTTCAGCTAAGAACAGGAAACTGAGGCTACAATTTGCACAAGCTTATCGAAATTGGACAGTAGAAGATTGGAAAAACGTTGCCTGGTCTGATGAGTCTCGATTTCTACTGCGACATTTGGATGGTAGGGTCAGAATTTGGCGTCAACAACATGAAAGCATGGATCCATCCTGCCTTGTATCAACGGTTCAGGCTGGTGGTGGTGGTGTCATGTGTGGGGAATATTTTCTTGGCACTCTTTGGGCCCCTTGGTACCAATTGAGCATCGTTGCAATGCCACAGCCTACCTGAGTATTGTTGCTGACCATGTCCATCCCTTTATGACCACAATGTACCCAACACCTGATGGCTACTTTCAGCAGGATAATGCGCCATGTCATAAAGCTGGAATCATCTCAGACTGGTTTCTTGAACATGACAATGAGTTCACTGTACTCAAATGGCCTCCACAGTCACCAGATCTCAATCCAATAGAGTGTCTTTGGGATGTGGTGGAACGGGAGATTCGCATCATGGATGTGTAGCCGACAAATCTGCGGCAACTGTGTGATGCCATCATGTCAATATGGACCAAAATCTCTGAGGAATGCTTCCAGCACCTTGTTGAATCTATGCCATGAAGAATTGAGACAGTTCTGAAGGCAAAAGGGGGTCCAACCCGTTACTAGCATGGTGTACCTAATAAAGTGGCCGGTGAGTGTATATATATATATATATATATATATATATATATATATATATATATAATATATAATAAAATAAAAGCAGCACAGCGGGTGTATTATATCAGACAGCAGCTTATATAGATTATTTACTGTATTGTGCTTTTTCCATATGGTTTAATCAGATACATTCATTTGGCCTGTGAAATAAAGACTCCATGTTGACTGTTTTCCATAAATCAAATGCTGCTCCAGGAGCAGAACTGCAAGAATCATTGTTATCAATGAGCTATCTCTGTATTCCTGAAGTACTACAGCTCCATTCTGTAATGATGTTTTCTATGAAAAGCTGGCCCAATACATTCCTCTAAATAAGGTCTTAAAGAGAACCCGTCATGCAAAATAACCCCCCTAAACTAAATATATTTTCATAAACTGCCATTAGAGAGCATTGCCTCTATCCCTTCATTGTCCCTCTACATGCCTGTAAACCTAAGCAACGAGGTCCTAAAGCTGTTTGCAAATGACCTGTGAAATGTCCAATGAAGCATTAGCATATTCAAGCTGTCCACCTTATTCATGAGTGGGAGGCACAGCCACACCCCCAGTGCATGACTGACAGCCTGTATAATGATGTGAGGCTGTATAATGATGTGCTTCCTGGTGCTGGTGGCCACGCCCCCTGCAGCCTGTGTGTGTATAGGAGAGATACAACAGCTCCAGGCAGCCATGTTACAGCAGAACATGTCAGATTCATGTGTAGCTGATGTCTGTGTCTCTCACCTGTATATTAGGAGGCTGCAGCATGTCAGCAGATGCAGCACACACTAGCAATGCCTTACTATACATTACACACAGACATGAGCAGGGGGAGGAGAGGGGAGGGGGAACAGGGGTGACATCACTGCCTCTGACCATGTGACCAGCCTCATTTACATGATAAAGAATAGATGATTTTACAATGAATAATGTATGAAATAACTAGATAAAGGCTGGGATGGGATCCTTGTGAGCTGCTCCAACAGGTAGTAGTGACAGGACAAGTGACACAGACCTGATGACAGGTGTCCTTTAATTTAGAATTGAGTCCTGTTCATCATCCAAGACCTGTAGGAAATACCTGGGCTCTTAGTGTTCTCTTCCTGGTCCTGCTCAACAAACAGGTAAAATTCTTTGACTAAGGCAAACTCTGCGGCTATTTCTCAGCTGAGAGGGCATTTCAAGACATGTTTAGCTTGTTGAGAAGTAGAATGGGTACAGAGTTTTACTTAACGCTTCAAAGAGTTAATACAATGGAAATATTTGGTTGAGTAGCATACAATATAACATACATCTGTAGACAGAAGATACTTTTCTCAGCTGTAATTTGTTGTTGCAAAACAAAATGAATTGTGCTGTTCCCCACTATGTTACTTTTCTCAAATTAGAGCTTTGATGCTTTTCCATCCTTCAAATTATCATTTATTTTCTTTGATGTTGACATTTTGACACCATTTTCTTTCTTTATCAGTTTTACATTCTGAAATGTAGACATTTAAAACACATTTAGAAAATGAGACCTAAAAGCCTGAGATATGTATTTTTTTAACAATAAAGATATCCATTAGCTAGTTGCAAATGCTTTTACCAGAAGGGGTTGCAAAGGCATCATCTAACATTTTCTTCCTCTGTTAATAGGCAATGGTTTGTGCATAGAAAGAGCCCTTTCAGCTTGCGTATTTAGTGCTAAATGGTTTCGGTTGCACAGCAGATATTGAGAATCTGTGCCCTGGACCGGGTTACACAGCAAAATATCCAACATAAAATGAATCCAAGCACTCATTCGATTTTCATGTTTGCAAAAGTGACAATTCTCAATTGGTGGATAATATGGTATGGAGCCACTTCTCCGGCCTTTATAATTTCAGCTAACATACTTTTTTCATCTCAGACGTGAAAAGGGCTTTAAGGAGTAACTCCAAAGTGATAAAGATTTTACCAAATTTGTATATGTAATTCCCCCTTTAAAGGGCATCTACCACCAGGATGAAGGACTATATGCAAATAAGCCTGAGGGCTTCAGGCTCCATAGGTTTTAATGGAGCCTGGAGCCCCTCAGGCTCATTTGCATGTAGTATTTCATTCATATACAGACAGAACAATGCCCATATTGTGCTGTTCAAGCTGAAAAATGGCCATATTTTGCTAATTCACTATGCCTACAGTTTCCATCATACCATGTGGTTTCTCATGAATTAATATAGCAGTAAATCCAGCAAGATTCCTACAAGTAAATCCATTAAACACAGCACAGTATACATACAGGATGCATATGGTGACTAGTCTGGCACTTTTCCTCACATGGAGGAGCAGGGAACATGTAATAAGTAAAAAAGTTACAGTGGTCTGTGCTGTAAGAGCACTAAGAGTTATTAACTTCTCTGCACTTAGCAGCTACTGTAGCGGCACGGCCCTATTGAAGAAGCCGTAGTTAGTTACTGCACATGCGCAGTACTCTGGGATCTCAGATAAGTGCGCAAAGAGAGGTAAGAGTTTTGAAAGAAGCTACTTGGGCATGGAGTAGCCGAAACTCCCCCTGCACAGCCCCAGTGGCCTCTTAAGAAAATTAGCATACATCTTAAATTAAAAGTTTTCTGATGATCTGTGACGTAAAAAATTTTAATGAAAAAAGGATTAGAATAGAATACATTACAGAAACCTGCCACCTGACCTACCTTAGTAGGTAGATTTGTGATGGTAGGTTTCCTTTAAGGGTTAAGTGTGATAGACTTTTTAAAATTAGAGAATATTTTACATTTATTTTTAGCTTACAAAGTCATATTCTGATCTAAAGGTTAAAATTGGTGGTTGAGGAAATATCAGGGGGAAGTTATTAATGCTTTTGTGCTAGTTTTTTGCTGGCAAATTCCACATTTTATTTTGCACCTACAGATTTGCAATGTGTAGGTGCAACTAAAACCTCAGTTTTCTAACACTCATACCTTTTCTTTAAAAAAAAGTCTCTTATTTGAGAGCAGCTTTTGTTTACAACACTTTTCTTGTATTTTTAGTTTCTCCGACACCTTGTGTGGCCAACGTTTAAACCAAATAAAAGCAAATCTACCAACTTCTGAACCCCCTGCAAGAATGTGGAGCGGAATTTCTGCTGCATATTTTTTCTTCTTTTGGTTCGCAAAATAGATAATACCGTGCGCCACTATGTAAAATCACAATGTAAGACCCTGCTGTCAGTAAACAGACCTTGATCCACAAATTTAAAAAATTCTTAATTAATAAATTGAATATATGGAAGCTGCTTTTTAGATATGTAGTTTCTTTGCTAAAAGTTACTTAGCACCAAACTGAACGGCATCCTCAGAAAATTATATTACTATCCGATAGATGCTGATCCCAACTCTAAGACCCTAACTATCTCCACAATATTTCTCCCCTAACTACACACCCTTTCTTTTTCTGCAGTTGCTGTAAAATAATTTTTTTAAAAATAGCGTCTCAAGCCCATGCACTTACATGCACCACTTAAAAGATGGTGAACTCTGTTGGACCTGAGCGGGGAAGTGACACATGCAGCATATTGGATGCACGATATTAGTGAATCGCGGCACAGTGCATTATCGTCAGACAATGCATTTTCGGTGAACTCCAGCGGCAGGGTAAGTAAATGTTGCCCATACTGTTACCAGATGCCCAACAACTTGTCTTGGAGAATGATGATGTATGTGGACAGCGGACCATTGCAGGACATCTATCATGTTGATCATGAAACCATTGTCCCAACTTCTGTGGAGGCTGACAAGGAGGGTAGCGGAGAGGGCTTTGTGGAAGATAATTTGAGGGTTGATGATGATGTCCTAGAATTAACATGGATCAAAGGCAATAATACTTTGGAGGAAGCGGTGGTGGTCACAAAGCCTGAGGTAGCAAGCAGGAGTGGAGAATGGTGCAATGTCACATGGGGCAGCACATAGCGATGAGGTTGCTTGCTATTACACTTTGTGCCCATGACCAAGCACATGAAGCCTGGCCCAGAGGATCTCCTTGGCCTGGTAGTTTTTCAAAAATTTTCATAAGACAAAATGACATGTGTCATTTGCACACTGTGCTGCTTCTTCTTGAGTCAAGCAACAATCGGGGCACCATGTTTATGACTTGGCCCGTTGCACACAAAACATCAGCTGCAGTAGATGACACACCAAAAAAACATGGAAACACCTGTGGCTCCCTCTCTGATTTGCCATTTAGGATGTGACACCACCAAGTGTGTCTATATCATCACAGGGAAAGGTTAAGCTTTCTATCTCCTAAACAACTTTGACCCATCTCACCCATGAGCTCTGGTTCTGACTGTGACAGTTGCAAAACTGTTGCCCTTTGATAAAGCTACCATTCCGGACTGCTTTCAAAATGTTATTGTGGTGGCTGCCCCATAGTACATTATTCCCAGCTGCCACTACTTTTCTGGGAAGGACATCCCCAACAGGTTGTAAAGAAAATAAGGTGTGCACAGTGCAATACCGTTAGTCACAACGTGCACATTACAACTGATATGTGGACAAGCAAGCCTGGGTAGGAACATGACATCTCCTTAACTACCCATTGGGTTAGTGAAGTGGCGGCTGGGCCTAAGGCAGGAATTGCTGTTGTGTTTATACTTTCACCACCCTGGATTGCAGGACATCACTCCATTTGCCCTCCCCGCTTCTCCTGCCTCCTCATCCAGTCAGTGTCCACCAGTTTAACACAAGCATTGAGAAACTAATCAGGCTGAAAAGATCACACGCCACCGAAAGTAAGGAAAATTCCCATCCTGGAGTAAATCCATCAACTTAAATGTTTATTAAAAAAATGAAAAAAATTATATAAAAACTAAATTTTATGACAGAAAATGTTTACATTTTTTTAAGAGATGTGTAGAATTTCACTTTATACCTGTATTAGTAGGAGCAGACAATTGTTGAGCTACAGTTGCAGAATGCCGGGGCCAGTCAAAGTGCTTACTAACAGCATTTCACAACCAATGAGCGACCTCAATGAAAGACATATTGATGCACAGTTTTGGCACAAGTTTTGGCCAGAAGAAAGATGATGAAGTTTTTACTACAATAGTGTCATAAGAAGAGTTACCTCAAGTTGTCAAAAAAGTTCAAAAAGCGGAAAGTAATTTGCTTTTGGAACCAGGTATTCTTGGTCTCTTAAGATTTGCAGTTAGGATCAGGAAGCCTGCTCTTTATGGTTCAAGAAAGGTTTATTGATAACTGAGTAACCCTGCTCTTTAAACAGCAAGAACTGCTATTGGGCAAACAAATAATGAACTGAGCAACAGTGTTCTCTATACTCCCATCTCAGTGTAACATTGGTACTAAGAGAAAGAACCACCATCTCAGCTGTCTAACACATGTATCTGAGGAACCATCCATTTTCACCTAAGTAAGAAAACAAATCAAAGCATACTCCAAAGAACCTGTGCTCTACTAAACCTGAAGAGCCAAAAAAAAAAAACTACCTGCATTTCCCACCTTAGGGTTTTACTCAAGTTTTTAGAGCATTTTGTAATGAAATTAGGTGCCTAGGCTTATACAAGGGTCGCCGTATATTCAAGTACATACAGTAATTGTTGCTTGCTTTACTGATGGAATCCTGGGGAGTTTAACCTGTAAGTGTTTGTGTTGCCTGAAAATGAACAGGAAATATTTCAATAGATTTTATTTTATTGACTTTTAAATTTACATTTTTATACTTTTTGTTCTTTTACATATTTTAGCAATTTTAGTTTTATTTATTGCTGTTTTATTTGTTTGTTTTTGAATTGTTATGTGGCTGAAGAAAGCTGGGAAGAGATGATTGGTGTCCTGCCAACAGAACTATGTATAGAGGTTATATATAATTTATTACAGTTGGAAGCCTGTGACATAATCAGAATGTCACAAGTTTCCATAGCAATAAATGCAGAAAGAAAGCTGTGTTTCGTCCCAGCACTATACACTGTTAATTTTGAACACTGTGTTGTAACATTTGTGTTGGTGTCATATTCTTTCCTGTGCAGCTAAGGAGGCACTGACTGTTATAATTTATCTTGACCTGCTCTATGCCTTGATCGTGATACTCTGTTTTATGCAGTTATGGTGGTTTTGATCTCAGCTCCTGTTTTGACTATTTTTCTGTTTATGCAATTCTGTACCTTAGTTGATGTCTCTGTTGTGACCTGGCTTGTTGACTATCCTTCTCTATTTTGTGTTGTTTGAGCTGAATGGTGCCCAGCTAGGGGGTAAACATAAGAATTACCCAGGAGAAAATCACAGCTTCCATGGGCGCTGGGCTGTAAGCAAAGTGTGGGTGCCCTCACATTGCAGGATTTAGTGAGTATATAATAACTGTTAGTACAACATTAAACCCCGCTAGATTTTTCCATAGCAATTCCCTGGCAGGAAGAAGCCTCTGTCTGCTGGATATACATCAAATCCAGCAGGAAAGTATATAAGTATAAAAGTATAGTAGAGTTCTCTATAACATCCTGCTTCCTGCTGAAATAATGTATACTTTCAATGTCCCCAGGCTCTGCTGAATCTGTACTGTGAATGTTGCCTCAGTGATGCATCTTTTTTCTTCCACTATATGAACATAGAGTGGAATAAATTGTAGCCTTCCATTCTAAGTATATGTAGAAAATTCTCTCCAAATTTCCTTACAGCTGGGAGCAGGAATGATGTATCACTGTAGCCTAACTATATAAACATACTGTACATATACATATGCTTATACTAATATACATATACAAACATACCTATACACACACATATACATATTGTGGAGATTTGGCCCAGTAGAGACCGTGGTAGCGGGGTGCTGTGATGCAGTTAAAGACAGTGACACCAAGGTACAGTCCAAAACAGGTCTCGCCTGCGTTTATTGTAGCAGCAAAATAAAACAGCCTTTACATTCAGGCATTAAACAAACAAAAATCCTACCCGTCAGGGTGCTAACTATACAGGTATTCACTAACTCACCACTATACAAAATCACTTGGCTGCTCCAGGCACAGAGGTCAGGGCTGTGTGCTCTCCAGCCTCCTTCCAGAGAGAGACAACACTTCCAGCTCTGCTGAGCGGTTTAAAAAAAAAGACTGATTGGGCTGCTCCCATCACCTGTGTCCAAGGTGCTGGACACCCAACCTCAGCACTAAGGCCTTGCATAATAGCAAAACCTAGGGGAAACATACCGCCCATCCACAGTTAACCCCTTCAGTGTCTCACATACCCTCCCCCTCTGTTTGACCCTGTGGGGGCGAACACTTTTGGCCATCAGGCAGTGGGTACGAGACAGGGCATCGGCATTCCCATGCAGCTTTCCTGCTCGATGTTCTACCGTGAACTTGAAATTTTGTAACATTAGGAACCACCTTGTGACCCTGGCGTTCCTCTCTTTGGCCTGACTCATCCAGGTGAGGGGAGAGTGATCGGTCACTAGTGTAAACTGTCGCCCTATCAAGTAATACCTCAGGGATTCCAGAGCCCATTTTAATCGCCAAGCACTCCCTCTCAACTATGCTATAGTTCTTCTCAGGAGGTGTGAGCTTGCGGCTCAGGAATGTCACGGGATGTTCCTCACCCTCCACTACTTGGGACAGTACAGCCCCTAAGCCCACGTCCGAAGCGTCAGTCTGCACAATAAAGGTCTTGGTGAAGTCAGGGGTGATCAGTACCGGTCCCTCGCACAAAACCGTCTTAAGTCGCTGAAACGCCCCCTCAGCCTCTTCACTCCACTTTACCATCACCGCCCTGCTACCCTTGGTCAGGTCAGTCAGGGGTGCCGCTATGGTAGCAAAATCGGGGATAAATCGGCGATAATATCCCACTATGCCTAGGAAAGCCCTCACTTGCTTCTTGCTCATAGGTCGTGGCCACTGCTGGATCGCCTCCACTTTATTTACTTGGGGTTTGATGACACCTCGCCCAATACGGTACCCCAGGTAACGGGCCTCTTCCAGACCCAGTGCACATTTTTGGGGGTTCGCTGTCAACCCTGCTGCCCTCAGGGAGTCTACCACTGCTTGCACCTTGGCCAGGTGACTCTCCCAATCGTTACTATAAACTATGATGTCATCCAGATAGGCCGAGGCATATCTCCGATGAGGTTTTAGCACGAGATCCATTAACCTCTGGAATGTGGCGGGAGCCCCATGTAGCCCAAAGGGGAGTACCACGTACTGAAAAAGCCCATCAGGAGTAACAAAAGCGGTCTTCTCTTTGGCCCTGTCAGTAAGGGGTACCTGCCAATACCCTTTCGTCAGGTCAAGGGTGGAGAAGAATCTAGCCTGTCCAAGTCGTTCTATCAACTCGTCAACCCTGGGCATGGGATAAGAATCAAATTTGGACACCTCGTTCAACTTCCTAAAGTCATTGCAGAACCGTAGGGAACCATCAGGTTTGGGAATCAACACAATAGGACTCGACCAGTCACTTTTAGACTCCTCGATAACCCCCAGGTCTAACATCTGCCTGACTTCTTCGGATATGGCAAGCCGGCGCGCTTCAGGGACCCGGTAGGGTTTTTGGTGTACCCGGATGTGGGGTTTGGTTATGATATCATGCTTGATGACTGAAGTACGTCCCGGTAACTTAGAGAACACATCCACATTTCGGAGCACAAACTCCTTCGCTTCCTGAATCTGGGCCCTGGAGAGGGACTCCGAGATCCGTACTTCAGGCACCTTGGCATCGGGTACACCTACCTCCGGTGTCCCCTTCTTGGGGACAGACGCTTTTTCTACTCCCACGGCCATCAGGGACTCTCTTTCCCTCCATGGCTTTAGGAGGTTCACGTGGTATATCTGTTCGGGTTTCCTCCTCCCCGGCTGAGATACCTTGTAGGTTACCTCCCCTACTTTCTCCATGACCTCATATGGTCCTTGCCATTTTGCCAAGAACTTGCTCTCAACGGTGGGCACCAGAACTAGCACTCTGTCGCCTGGGTTAAAGGTCCTGAGTCTGGCTGACCTATTGTAGACCCTAGACTGGGCCTCTTGTGCCCTTGTCATGTGCTCCTTTACAAGGGGCATTACCGCCGCTATGCGGTCCTGCATAAGGGAGACATGTTCTATCACACTACGGTGGGGGGTCCTTTCCTGTTCCCAGGTCTCCTTGGCTATATCCAAAAGCCCACGTGGGGAACGGCCATATAACAGCTCAAAGGGTGAGAAACCCGTGGAGGACTGGGGAACTTCACGTATGGCAAACATCAAATAGGGCAACAAACAATCCCAGTCCTTCCCATCCTTGCTGACCACCCTCTTTAGCATCCCCTTCAAGGTCTTGTTAAACCTCTCGACTAGGCCATCTGTCTGAGGATGATACACAGAGGTGCGGAGTTGTTTAACCTGCAGTAACTTACACATCTCCTTCATTACCCTAGACATGAATGGGGTACCCTGGTCAGTCAAGATTTCCTTGGGGAGGCCTGTGCGTGAGAATACCTGGAACAGCTCCCTAGCAATATTTTTGGAGGAGGTGTTCCTTAATGGAATCGCCCTTGAGGATTTTACTATGGGGCCAACCAGATCCATTGCAATCCATTCAAATGGCACCTCTATGATTGGTAGCGGGACCAAAGGACTCCTGAAGTGGGACACCGGGGCAGTAAGTTGACACTCGGAGCAGGAGCTACAATACCGGTTTACCTCCTCCCACACCCCGGGCCAGAAAAATCTCTGCAGGATCCTCTCCCGGGTCTTCTCAGCACCTAAGTGCCCTCCCAGCACATGTTTGTGTGCCAACTCTAGCACCAGCCTACGGTGAGATTCGGGTACAAGTTGCTCAACCTCCTCACCCCGTATCTGGTCGACCCTGTACAACAGCTCCCCAACAATCACCATTCGGGGGTATATTTTGTCAGCCCCTGGTATTTGGAGTACCCCATTTATCACCTTAACATTCTCCCGTGCTTTAAACAAGGTAGGGTCCTGTAGCTGTGCAGCCCCAAAATTCTCACGGGAAAACTCAAGGTCCGGCATGTCGGCCACCTCCTCGTGGCCCTCGACCTCACCAGCTAGGACCTCTAGGGGAGAGAATTCATCACATAGGGTCACCCCTACTGCTGGTGTGGGTACATCGGCCTCAAAGGGTTCAGGGGCCAAGGCCGGACATACCTGACGTCCATTATCTGCAACAGCACCTGAGGTGGGTCTTGGTCTCCAGAGGTCCCAAAACACTGGTAAGTCTCTGCCGATAATAGCCTCATGAAACAGGGTCCCCACCACCCCCACTTCATGGGTAATAGTACCACAAGGTGTATGTAGGTTGATGACAGCAGTGGGATATTCGCGAGTGTCCCCATGTATACACAACACTCCCACTTTACGCCCACTGTACAGTCCAGGATCAACCAAAGTTCCCCGCACCAGGGTAACCAGACTCCCTGAGTCTAGCAAGGCTTTCACCGTGTGACCACCGATTGTGACCATACACACTTGGGGTTCTGCATCCGTGACTGACTCGGCAGCCAGAACCGGCCGGGCAAACAGTGACATTCGCCGGGTCTGGTTGCAGTCCATTGGCTCCACTGACAGGGGACAGTTGGCAGCAATATGGCCCATTTCATGGCATCGCCAGCACTGGATACGGCCATGACCTCTGTCACGAGCCTCACTGGGTTTCTGTGTATCCAAGCCCCCCAGTGTACCCCCTCCCAACCTGACTTGTTTCCCTTTTTCTGCAGTAGCAGTCCTACCAGATGGTTTAATGGCCTTGTCACTGGCACTGCTTCGTGTGGGAGGGATAAGTAGAAGATCCTCCGTAGCCCGATATCTCTCTACTAGGGACACGAGTTCCTCAGCATTTGTGGGACCGGCCTGTCCAACCCACCGCTGGAGCCGAGAGGGCAGAGAACGGGTGAACTTGTCAAGAACCACTCTCTCGACCATCTGTGCTGGGGTGCAGTCATCGGGTTGTAGCCACTTCCGGACAAGATGGATAAGGTCATGCATTTGGGAGCGCGGGGGTAGTTTTTCAGAGTATGCCCACTGGTGGACCCGGCTGGAACGAACTTGAACGGTGACCCCAAGACGAGCCAGAATCTCCGCCTTTAGCTGGGGGTACTCACGGGCCTCCGTTTCACTCAGGTCGTAGTAGGCCTTCTGCGATTCGCCTGTCAGGAACGGCGCCAGGACATCTGCCCACTGCTCAGCTGGTAACTCCTCTCGCTCAGCTACTCGCTCGAACACAGTGAGATAAGCCTCCACGTCATCGGTCGCCGTCATCTTTTGTAAAGCCTTCTGCACTGCAGCCCGTGCGGAATGCTGGACAACCGGGTACCCTTGCAAACCAGTATGGGACCCCTCAGTAGTCGTCGCTTGCGGTGCTGCCATAACGCCAGAAAACTTTTCCATCATCAGCTGGAACATGGCTCGGGACTCTTCCTGCTGTTGCTGGAGCATGGCTCGGGACTCTGCCTGCTGTTGCTGGAGCATGGCTTGCTGCTGTCGGGACCTCTCCTCCTGCTGCTGGAGCATGGCTTGCTGCAGCTGTCGATTAGCCTGGGATTCTTCCTGCTGCTGGCGGGACCTCTCCTCCTGCTGCTGGAGCATAGCCTGCTGCTGGCGGGACCTCTCCTCCTGCTGCTGGAGCATGGCCTGCTGCTGCTGCCGATTAGCTCTGGCCTCCTCTTGCAGGTATTTAATAAAGTCCTCCATCTTGGCTTTATCCTGCAATTTGCCTGCTGCTTTCACCCAGGCCATGCAATGTTGCAGGATGTAGCGAGCCTTTCAGGTGTGTGTCTTTTGAACTGCCCGCAATCCAAAGCACCATCCACAGTTCCAAAGAAACATACCGCCCATCCACAGTTAACCCCTTCAGTGTCTCACAATATATATACACACATACATACTACCACATACTGAAATGCATAAAATACCACATCCATACACCAATCTATATACACATATACATAAACACCTATACCATGCACTTACAGTGTATGTATTTGCATACTCATATACACATATCATGCACATACAGTTTACATATATATATAACCTACATACACACTGACCTTCCATGTTGGATGTGTCAAGCAGACTTCCACTTGACAACACTCATGGGTAGAGTAAGAAGGACTGGGAACAATGTACGTGATAAGCAGCTGCTGCCCAAGAAGGTGCCCAAAACCTGACAGCGAGGAGGGAGATAATGATGATCAGAGCCTGGGAGCAGATGTTGTATTGTTGCCCTCCCTTCTTCTGCTAAACATGTCTATGAAGGAAGTTTTTCCTGGTGCTGCTCAGATATGGCAGTCCAGGCAGATCAGATGAGCGATATGGACGGCCATGGACCCCCAGAATTGCCTATAACGCCTAATGAGGATCTGCCAATTGCTTTACCCACTCTCCATTCTAATTAATTGGTTATCAATAACTTTCACAAAATTGCTGTTTGCTGTGGCCAAGAGATATAATTCTCGAACAGGGCACTCACAGTTATTACCCAAGATTTTCAATTTGTTGTATGGAAATGGGTTATTCCACAGGATTTTCCTTTGTGAAGAGACAACATTTCTAAAATGGACTAGTTCTTATAGCAGAATTGCTCTTCCTCACCACTGTGACATACAGAAAATTTAAAGGGAACCTGACACCACACTATAACCCCCAAGAATGCAAAAAAATAAATAAATAAGTGCCATATACACACACACACATAAATATATATACGGTGTATATTATAATGATATAATTTACTATAACATTTGATAATTAATAAGTAAGCAGTTACCTGAAATTCCAGAATTGTCTTAATGTAGTGTACATAATAAACTGTTATTGTCTTTGCTTTACTGTAAGTTCTTTCTGCATTCTGGGAGGATTCATTTGAATGTCAGTTATGTTATGTTACAGTGACATTCCTGTCAGTCATCTTTAAGAACCTCACAAATCGAAGGCAATGTTTGAAGTCATGCAATAGCATGGAACATGTTTTTCTCCGGAGTTAATAAGGCATTTAAAAGGTCACACTTCTAACTGAGGAAATAATGAAAACTTGTGTAGAATATTGCTGAGGTATAAATGAATCTGTGTAGAAATGTAAGAGCAGAGTGTCCTTGCGTTCCTTTATGAATGCACAGCAGCTGTACTTGTGGTGTTATTTAAAGAAAAGAAATCTGGATTGCTCTCTTTATGACCAATTGAAAATGCAAATTGTATTTCAATTGTTAAAAGAAAAACTAGGGCAAGCTATAAAAGTCAGTTCAAAATAAATATTTTTTTTGGACTACAAATGTTCATAAAAGAAATGACTTAACATTATTTTGAATCCATGATTCTCTTATCTTAGGCAGTGTGGATTATAAAAGTGCAATTGCAGTATTTTTTTCAAAAATCAATAGCTCTTGGGATGTAGTAAAACTTTGCCTATTACTTTCAATAAAAGGAACCTGTCACTGAAGACATCATTTTCACTGAAGACAGATTACAGAAGCCCATTACAGCTGAATTGCACATATGTTTTACTGCCTTTTATAAGCATTTGCATTGCAATATAATTATGTGTTATAACTTACCTTGCACCTTGACAATTCTTTGTGTAGTCACAGAGGTTGGGCTTTGGTTTCGATGCATCTCAAAAAACACCATGTGACTTGTCTGTGCTGCAGACTGCTCAACTCTAGGCCCCCACCTTTGTGCTCCTGTACAGCCCCTCCCTCCCTCATTGATGTCATCTCACGTGGCTGTGAGCTCTGAAGAAGCAGGAGGGAGGAGCTGTACATGAGCACAAAGGTGGGGGCCATGAGTTGAGAAGTGAGTAGCACAGACAAGTCACATGTTGTTTTTTGAAATGCATCCAAACCAAAGCCCAACCCCTGGGACTACACAGATAAATATGTCAGGGTGAGAAATAAGTTACAACCCACAATTATATTGTAATGCAAAGGCTTAGAGAAAGCAGAAAGGTATATTGGAACTGCAGCTGTAATGAGCTTCTGCAACCTGTCTTTAGTGAAAAGGAGGTCCCTGGCGACAGGTTCCCTTTAACTTTGTCCAGAATTATCTCTACTATCTTCCTCAGTTTAGCCATTCTCTGAAGAAGCTGTCTCCTCTTAATATGCTGCTTACATCTGTGAAACAGTCCTTCGTTTACAGTCATTTTATAAGAGTTCTAATTACTTTTGCTCTCTTCTCACTCTGAAGGGAGGGGAGGTCATGTGATTCTCTCAGTGTATAGCTAGCAGAAGATGTGTATCTGTGCAGCTTTGTGGATACAGAAATCTCCTGAAAAGAATAAGGAACAAAATGTCCCCTGTCATCAGTGCTCTTTGGACGCTATCTACTCAGCAGGGAAGCTAACCTTTCTGAGCAAGATTCTACATTTCATGTAACTATTACACTGCTGGTCTGTACAACATATCCAATTTTCAATGTTCCTCCATGTAATAAAAGCTGCCAGCCAGTCACCATATTGATCGGTCAATGGTTCCCAAACTTCCTGTGACCAGAGACTGACTGCATAAATCAGTTTTCTCCAGGGAATGCAAGGAGGGAAGATTGGTTGTTTTGCATGCCAAAAATGTACATTTGTGCACCTTCCTTCTATCACTCATCCACATCTGTGCTTGATTCTATTGCCAACATGCCTGATGTGAAGATAAAAGCACTTTCACTTGCTGCATTAAAAAACAAGTGTTTAATGATTTAGACTGCAGGTTTTGAATCTACAGCATGTCAATTAGTGCTGATAATTTGTAATGCAGAGTTTCACCTTTGCACAGTCTTTCCGTCTTAAATTGTGAAATGCTTTGCATTTATAATTTTGTGTGCTTGTATTTTATGACAGTTTAACTAAATTGAGGGGCTTTTCTAAGTTGTCAGTCCATCCGTTCCTTCAACCAGTTCTGCCCAAGACTACTTTCTTATATTTTTTTGAATTGATTTTCTGCACTAATTTTATACATTACCTGAAATATAAGAAACACTGTATGACCTTGCTCATAGAATACACAAGCATCTTTATAATTAGTGATTTAGAATTCATCTGGAAAACTTTGATCTGACTTAATAAGTCATAGTCTTACATGTGGCAGATTATACATTTTTTATCTGGCTACTCAAATGCAATTTTAGCACAGATTGGCTCCTGTTCTGGTTAAATAATGAAGGATGTTTGTCTCATTTTGTCTTCAATTTATGCAAATTGTGAATAAAACTAGGAAAACAGAGCAGTTATATTCTCTGGGAATGATTGCTGCTTATTAGAACATTGATATCAGAGTTGTTATCTCCACAGGATGTTTTGTTCTGATTTGATTAGATGTAGGGTAATGTGAACGTGAACTTTTTCAGAGAATTCATTCTAAAGTAGTAGATCATCTTCACCTACGTTTCTAAGAAATGAAAGTTATGCACAACATAATTTACTTACAATTAAAATATTGTAAGCCCAGGAGAGTTCCTCTATGACCTGATGTTTTTTACACTAATAAAGTCTAATATGCAGAAATATCAATGATAAAATGTTTAGTTTAAAGAAAACCTGTCACCACACTAAGCCCCCCAAGACCAGAAACATTACTTTTATAAAATATATATATTACAAACCTAGAGTTTGGACACACCTTTCACAAAAAAGTGTGAAACAACTGAAAATATGACTTATTCTCTAAGTTCTTCAAAGCAGCCACTTTTTGCTTTGATTACTGCTTTGCATTCTCTTGATGAGCTTCAAAATGTAGTCACCTGAAAAGACTTCCAAAAGTCTTGAAGGAGACTTGAATCTCAATTGGGTTCAGGTCTGGTGACTGTGGAGGTCAGGTCATCTAGCGTAGCACCCCATCACTCTCCTTCTTGGTCAAGTAGCCCATCCAAAGCCTGGAGGTGTGTTTGGGGCCATAGTTGAAAAAATAAATTTATCCTGTTGAAAAATAAATGATGCTCCAACTAAACACAAACCAGATGGAATAGTATGCCACTGCAAGATTCTGTGGTAACCATGCTTGTTCAGTATACCTTCAATCATCCATCCGTTTCCAAAAGACACAATGGTTGGAACCAAACATCTCAAATTTGGACTCATCAGACCAAAGCACAGATTTCTGATGGTCCATTTCCTGTGTTCTATAGCCCAATCAAGTCTCCTCTGCTTGTTGCCTGTCATTATCAGTGGTTTCCTAGCAGCTATTTTACCATGAAGGCTGCTCTTAACAGTTCTTATAGAGATGTGTCTGCTGCTAGAACTCTGTGTGGCATTGACCTGGTCTCTAATCTGATCATCTGTTACCTTGTGATTTCTGAGGCTGGTGATTTAGATTAACTTATCCTCCGCAGCAGAGGTGACTCTTGGTCTTCCTTTCCTGGGTTGGTTTTTCTTTACTTACCTGCTTTTTTCTAGCCATAATACAAATTCTAACAGTCTATTCTGTAGGATCCACCACACTTCTGCACACACCTAATGGTCCCAACACCATTTATTAAACCTGACAGGGCACACCTGTGATGTGAGAACCTTTTCTGGTGACTACCTCTTGAAGTTCATCAAGAGAAGCCAAGAGTGTGCAAAGCAGTAATCAAAGCAAAAGGTGACTACTTTCAAGAAATATAAGACGTATTTTCAGTTGTTTCACACTTTTTTGTTAATAATATAATTCCACATGTGTTAATTCATAGTTTTGATGACAGTGTGAATCTACAATTTTTATAGTCATAAAAATACAGAAAACTCTTTTAGAAGGTGTGTCCAAACTTTTGGTCTGTACTGTATACAGGTTGCTGCACAAATGAAAAATCAGCTTTTATTATTTTGTAAGATGCAGTGAAGGTGGTGGGGCTGCTCACCAAGCAGTCAACCCTGCCTCATGACCACTGTTTGCTCTGTCCTCTCCATTCAGCTGGCATCCCAGCTCTGCCTCAATAAAACACATGTAATTGGGTCACAAAACAGATGTTTGAAAGCCAACTGAATCTAGAACTAAAAAATTTCGTAAAAGGGGGTTTTCTCTGTAAGAAAGAGTGCTTGTATAATTGAACAGTGTGTGCAACAATTCGATAATATGGAACAAAGTTCAAACTGCACTAGGGAAGTTACAACAGTTTTTATAAATCTGGGTTATTGAGTTTCAGCTCCGTCAAAAGATGACTTCAAGGCAAGAGACTGGCTAGGCCTCTCCAGGACCTGAAAATAATTGTTACAGAGACACTCCTTAGTTGCTCTGGAAGTGTGTTTCCCCTTATTAAGACCTGATATTTCCTCCAGCCACCCCCCATCTATTCTCTGCTTTTTCACTGTCTTTCTCCATAGTGTTCCTAAAGTGGAGAACCTATGGCAGGAGTGCTAGAGTGGACACGCGCACCATCTCCCCTGCCTTCTCTATATTCAGCACTGGAGCCCCAGCCAGGCAGGAAATACAGCCGCTCACTGAGAGCTTCAGTGCATTATCACACTGTAGGCTGCATGTGCATCTGTTCTCACTAGTGCTGCCTTAGTCCTGCTCCCTCCCCCTTCTCCACTGCAGCCTGGGAAGGAGAGTGAGGCAGAACTGCAGCAGCGCTGAGCACAGATAAGTCATAAGTGTAGTCACTCAGTAGGAGTGAGGAGGTCAGAAGCTACTCTATG
This sequence comes from Engystomops pustulosus, assembly GCA_019512145.1. Taxonomy (NCBI): domain Eukaryota; kingdom Metazoa; phylum Chordata; class Amphibia; order Anura; family Leptodactylidae; genus Engystomops; species Engystomops pustulosus. Next base: position 61,203,647 of record CM033645.1, on the reverse strand, counting down.
TGGTTTTCACAGACAGCAGTTGAGTGTTCAATGTTGTAACCTGTCAGGTGGCTTTGGGACCCTAAACAACTGTAGTTTGTTCTTGTTTAGTGTCCGCTATCTATTGCCATTGAAGCCGGGGTGCACTAAGCTGCCCTCATTGACAAAATGGCACAGGTGCCAAGAGTTTTGGCTCAAGGGATGTATATATATGTGCATATATAAATATATTATATGGCCAAAGACGATTTGAAGCGATTTGATCAGAAATTCACCTGTCTGGCTCCTTTGCTGTTCAGCGCCCCCACCCCACAACACACACTTTTCCCTACACACCACCTGTCAAATTAGATTCCCCAATCCTTCATATTGCTTCTGCTACTGGCATCATAGCAACCCCCCCCCCCTGCTCAGGACTATTGTCACTATTTGTGTAAGATTAAACACGGTAAGGAGTTAATAATTAATATATAGCTGAAAAATTATTTGTATGGCCATGATATTTCTCACTGTATGGCGGTAATATTTATCACTATATAGCATAGTCTGCCTCGCTGAATTGGGGTAGTATTCCTCACTGTGTAGGGGTTATATAACTCACTGTATTGCGGTAGTATTCCTCACTGTATGGGGGTAATATTTCTCACTGTATGATGGTAATATTCGTCCCTGTATTTGCTCATGCTTAGTGATATTATTGGTAATATTTGTCTTTCAATGTTGCTTTGTAGTTTTGGCACTTGGGAGCACACTTATCAGGACCTCAGAGGCCCTGAAATAATCACAAATGCTAGCCTATTGCTAGCATTAGCGACTATTTGCCCCAATCCGCCACCTTCACGCCAGTGGGAAGTGAGGGGGGGGGCAGGAGTGGGCCAGCGTGGGGCGCTGCCTGGCATAGAATAAACGTGGCGCAGCCTCCTGCCCCGATACATCAAGAGACTTCCGCTAACTTTGGCAACCCAAATGAGACATATTGAGGGAGGTTTATTAATCTGTCCACGACAGGATTCTGTCATAGTTTGCAATGTAAAAAAAACTGTCTGTACCCCATATATAAAGGGTTTTAGACAGTTTTCTGGCGCTCCTATGACCAGCTCGTCAAAAGGGGTGTGGCATAATAAAAACAGGGCGTGGACTCTTGCCAAAAAAGTCAGTTCGCAAGAAATACTGCTGACCTGGCAGAATAGTGTCCTAATTTTCTAAGGCAACTAATAGGAGGTGTAGGACTAGACAGTCTTATACTAGGACAGTTTAGACACTTTTTATAAATGTGCCCCAATAAGCTAGCTCTGTACTCTGCTTAGTAGCTGGCACTGTGAGACGCCTTTTTTTCCCCCAAGGTTTACAAAGAGTTATAATTAAATTCTACACTGGCTTTTTAAGCCACTTTTATGTGAATTTCCAGTGACCATGCCACGTTTAACTTACTGTATGTTCCTTTATTTTGTCCATTAATAAACCAATGGATATCTGTATTATTTTTATTTTGAATAGATAGATTGTAAATTATAATGATGGCTTATTTATTTATAAAGTGATTAAAAAAAAACATAAATGAGGAAATGTCTTTTTCCCTCACGCGGCGATAAATGTGAGGACGTCTTTCCTCCCACCAGAGATGGACTTGGGTGATATTTATCATTATTTTTCTATGCTCATATTGCTGACTTCATGTTATTATCGTCATTACTATTGATTATTGTTTGACCTGCATCTTATCTGCACTTTGTCCATACCATATAGATAGCCACATCGTTAGGCATTGGTGAGGAGGAGCACACTGTTACATTTCTACAGTGGCCGAGTGGCACATAAGGATGTGTCCATTTTTATGTGTTTTTAGAGTATACCAATAAAATTGTGTATTTTATTACAGTTAAAAGATTGTTTTTGGTTCATGACATTGGCCGGGTAGGTTATTTAGCACTTTATCCCGGGAGCTTTCCCTTCCGTTCGGTCTTTTTTATGTTATCAGGCATACAAATTCCAGCAGCCACAATGTCAATGGAAATACTCTTATCTTATTAAAGCTCTAGTAGCTAACCTGTATTGCCATCTTGTGGCCATTCAGTGTAACCATACACAAGTGCGTTAAAGGAAATCTACCATTTGTTTTTATGCATTGTGAACCAAACATACCTTGAGAATGCTGTAGCTACACTGATGCAGAAACATATCTTGTTTAATACCTGAACTGAATGGTTTTGCTAAAAAAAACTATTATAACATTCAGGACCTTAGGAAAGCTGGGTCCAGCCTGGCTGCCATACATAAACACATTACTTCCACATTTCACTATCTAGACAGGACTAATCCACCTGAGCTGGATGACCCATATACATTAGCTGGGGGATGGCGCAGTGATTGATTACAGGCGGTCCCCTACTTAAGAACACTCAACTTACATACGACCCCTAGTTACAAATGGACCTCTGGATATTGGTTATTTATTGTACTTTAGTCTTAGGCTACAATAAACAGATATAACAGTTATCTTAGGTGTCTGTAATGAAGCTTTATTGATAATCCTGATTCTTATGAAAATCCAATATTTTTAAAATCCAATTGTCACAGAGACCAAAAAAGTTCTGGCTGGGATTACAATGATAAAATATACAGTTCCGACTTACATACAAATTCAACTTAAGAACAAACCTACAGACCCTATCTTGTATGTAACCCGAGGACTGCCTGTACTTCTACCTGTCAGGGTCAACACAGTGATTATATTCTCAGCAGGGATTAAACAAGATATGTGTCTGCATCAGTGTAGCTACAGCATTCTCAAGGTATGTTTGATTCACAATGCAGACAAGCAAATGGAAGATTTCCTTCAAATAAAGTGCACTGTAAAAATCATATCAGATAACAGTCAAGTATAAATTATAATGGATTTTATTATGTAAGTTAACATTCATGAAAAATTCACATTGCATTATGTATATTTTACTGATACTGGGGCACATGTATCATAGTTTCAGCTAGCCAAATTGTCTAATTTTAGCGACTTTTGCAGTTTTTGCGCCATTTTTGCAACTTTTCTTTTTCAAGCACGCCTTGGTCTGCACCTTTGTGCAGTGTTCCTTATGTATCTTTGTTTTCCAGATGTTCTGTGCGACTTTTCACTTAGGTTTCACTTTTTAGCGCCTTTTTTGCAACTTTTTTAGGCGCAAATCTGCATATGGTCCAGGGCAGGTACAAAGGAAGTTTTTTTTTCATGGACCCGATTTTAACATGTAAATTGGAATTATTTGACATGCTTAAATGTTTATCATTTTGCACAATAACCTCTTTTGTCAAAATTCTTAAATTTTTGCTTTTTTTTTTTAATCGGTTACTTCTAAGGGTCACACGTAGCGGTTTTATTGCATTTTTTATGCATTTTGAAACTAATTGCAACAGCTGAGGAGAGGTGATTTGCCTTATTTCATTACTGTTAACATTTGTGTTTACAAAATGCAATATAAACGCCTCCTTAACGCATGTGTTAACATTGTGTTTACTATGTGTTTTGTACATTCAAATGTTAAAAGTAATTAAATAAGACAAATCACCTCTTCTCAGCTGTTGTAATTAGTTTCAAAATCCATTAAAAATTAAACATGTTAAATCCCAAATTAACAGTAGGGTCCACTCCAGCATATAACCCCCTCACGTGGCCTATGTCCATGTGGATTTGAGACATTTGTAACAAAAAGTCTCAAAAAGAAGCCAAAATTTGCGCCTGCCAGGATAGGAAAACCTTAACATGTATCACAAGTAAAAAGACAGAATAATACATAAGGCGCAAAAACTATCTGCCAAAAGCCTCTAAAATTCACCTCAGAGAGACCAAACTATGATACATGTGCACCAATGAGTTTAAGTGTGTATTGCCTTTTGCAGAGTTGTATTTTACAGTATTTCTTGACGGTTTGGTGTTTGAACAGAGAATTCCCTGATGGACCTAGGTACTGGTGGTTTATTTATAAACAGAGATTAGTTCTGGTGCTTTAATGTATGAAATCTGGTTGTGGTGTTGTAAACGGGTACAGAACTTTGTTCCAGTGGTCATGTGGTTATGTATGGGGCTTGGTTCTGCTGCTGTATATAAATACGGATATATATAAGTATATAAATATGGATGTATATAAGTATGGAGTTCAGTTCTGGTTCTATACCAGAACTGAACTCCATATATAAATATATATAGTGTGTGTTTTGAAACTTCCAGTAACAGGGCAGCACTTTATTGAGATTCCGCCTTTTAAAGGTAATTACTGCCAAGTCTACTGGAAGATATATGAGTAAGCTGCAGGGATTATGATGTCATAGGACAAAATCTTTGGAGTATTCCATAGTACACACAGCTTCAACGGTTCTGTGAAGGATTGAGGTGAGCCTGTGCATTCTGCACCCTGTTTTTACTGTGCCTGGCTTTCTCCTCCGTAAATCAACTACTAGCTGTAATTTCACCTTCACGAAGAGCATCCTATCAAAATCTAGGTAAGTAATACTGCAATCCTTCCTGATAAGCTACTCCCCTTTCAATGTAAGCTCCACCCTTTTTCAATCAAAAGTGTATAAAACACATTCCAAATGTGGAGCAAAACTAGAATGCTAGTTTTTAATTTGCATTTTTCAAGAATCATGAAAATATTTTTATAAATACATTTTTATTCAGAAAAGCATATTATATGAGAATCTATGGGGGGTACATATAAACAGGGAGCTAGAAGCCATTTATGTAACTGACCCAAAATAAGTAAATATACACAATATATTATATTACTGATACTGTACAGCATATAGTGGATATAGGAGTAAGCGTACTGTGTGAAAATGGAGCAGTCCATTTTATTTACTGTATACAGAGTCCCTGTCCTGGTTTGTTTGTTCCACAAGCTTCAGCCAATAGCAAAGCAGCATTATATGAAAAGTGGGTGTGGCTTTATCAACTGTCACCTTCTTTGTAAAGTGCAGCAGCTGTCTATGTCCTGGGTAATTACACTACAAGGAAGATGTAAAGCGTTGGTGTTGGGGGAGCAGTCCTACCAAAATCCACCATCTGGTACGTTACATCCAGTCACTTCCACTTGTAGTTGATGTACAGTATCTTTACATGATGCAGAATTTTATACTGTCATTTATGTATCTCATACATTGGATGGAGTTTTAGGAGACTCTGACAACTGACACCAAGTGATGTGTGGGAGGGAAAGGCCAATGACATAAGGGTTTGGAGTGTGATACAGATTTACTGATGAAGGTACAACGAATCATGGCTCTAACTAACTGCTACATAGTAAAACTATCCTGTAACTGACCATGTGTATATATATGTATAGATGTGTGTGTATATATATGTATAGATGTGTGTGTGTGTGTGTGTGTATATATATATATATATATATATATTTATAGATTAGGGGCTCATGTAATTACTACTGGAAGGCAGTGATAGGCCCGGGCAGCTACCATCTTGTACAGTTGCCTTGGCAACCCACCCGCCATGCCTGGCAATGTATGTCCCTGCAGGAGACACCTGGAGAGATACCTGCAGTCACTTCACTGAATATAATTTCTATTTTTTATTTCAGATTAGGAGACGTGATGTGATGGATCCTCTGATGGACGAGACGTCTTCCTGCTGGATGTGGAGACCAGTCACTGGTGAGTTACATCCTCCACTCAGTGACATCACATCTCATCATTTGTATCTTTACCAACTTATTTACTCCAGCTCAGTGGATTCACACAGAACCTGTCACACATTGGGGGGGATTTACTAATTGTGCCGCAAGGACGACTGTCGGCGTTGGAGATCAGTCTCTTTGAAGCACAGCCCGATGTATTAAAGTGGTGCACGGCTGTTAGTGATTACTGGGTAGACGGAACTAATCAGTTGCTCTCAGACCAATTTTTTCCTGGTCTGTTGTGAGCCTAAATTAGCGCCTAAAAGTGCCGGCAAAATCCACATAAATGTGGAGGATAATGTGGAAATGTTAGGCCACGCCCACTTGTCCCAAAAAAACCTGAAGGTGTCGGGATAGTCGGAAACATCTGTTGTTTCTGGCGGGAACTCGTTATAAATGATCCGCAACAATTCTGCGCCCAAAAAAAAGTAAAATCCCAGCATTTTTTGGGTGCAGATACGATAATACATGTCCCCCATTGTATTGTATTGGGTTTAATCTAAGACATGTACATTTTACATGTACGGCTCTGTTCACACTATTAACAGTTATGTTTCACAGCGCATTATGGACTATCTTTTAGGCTATGTCTAAAACATGGCCACCATCTTGAAAGTTGCCATATTGCATCAAGGGAAGGTTTTTCCTATGGGAAGGTGGTGATATCAATGAAATGGTGATGACGTATGAATGAAGAACACAATTACTTGAATCTATAGTAAAAATCATATTTGTGATATTTCTTGTGTTTCTAAAGTTATAAATCCAGAAACTGTAACAACAACTGGGAACATTCCCTGCACTTCACAGTTATTACATGTGTTCAATGTTGTCCCTGATGCTAAATCCAGGGGTGAAGGCAACAGATCCAATCACTATGAACCTGCATGAGAATCTATGGGGAATATCTGCATATTAATACTGTGAATACTTCATTGATATCTATGTGTGTACCATATGTGACCGTTACATAAGGAAGGGGGGGGGGATTCAGGGCCTTCTGTGCTCTGTTGTATTTTATGTATTTTATCATGTGTATGTAATAAAGCTTTTGTTGTTAATGACTACTGAGTAATATTTATTTGTCCACATCCACTTTTGCTTGTAGATGTTTCTCTAAAGTAAATTAAGACCCCTATCCCTCAACAAATAAGGGGGGCTTCTTACTTTATCATTGCTACAATAGATAATAAACCTCATTATAGGGGTCTTAATTTATTAAAAGGAGCCATGTATATTATTGTTAATTTGAAGGGTCTCAATTCTATGGTCTCAATTTATTATACAATAATTATTTTGATGGCAACAAATATAATATTCTCTCTGGAGAAGCTCTAACAGATGCCGGATATGACAGGGCGAGGGGCCATTTTGTACACACAAGCTTTTCTCAAGCCCCGGATTAGAAAAGGCTTGATGATGTTAAAGGAAATCTATCACCAGGATGAAGGAATGTAAACCAAGCACACTGACATACTGACAGGATCCGCCCTTCTTTAAGCTTCTTGTGCCTTTGTTTTTAAGAAAAAAGGTTTTAAAAATTATGCAAATGAACCATTAACACCTATGGAGCTCGGTGCCCCTCAGGCTTATTTTATTACTTTTAAAGGCCTTTTTTTGCAAAAACCAGGGCATAAAAAGCTAAAAGAAGAGCAGGTCCTGCGAGAGGGGGCACACACCATTATGTCAGTGTGCTTGGTGTACAATCCTTCATCCTGGTGGTAGATGTCCATTAAAGGGCACCTACCACCACAAATCTACCTATAAAGGTAGATCGGGTGGTAGGTGAATCAATGGGACATTAGGATAGCCCTTTTAATGGCTAATCCTTACGTCCCCGCTCTTTTTTGTAAACTTTTATTACCCATATATGTTAATTTTGTTATGCGGCTACTTGGGCGTGGAGCTGCGCGCCGAACATGGTGAGTAGGAGGGGTAAAGTGGCTACCGGGGCGTGGAGTAGCCGCCTCGTGTAACCTCAGATGCGGCTACTCCACGCCCAAGTAGCCGCATAACAAAATTAACATATTAGGGTAATAAAAGTTTACAAAAAAGTGCGGGGACGTGAGGATTAGCCCTTAAAAGGGCTATCCTCACGTCCCATTGATTCACCTACCACCCGATCTACCTTTATAGGTAGATTTGTGGTGGTAGGTCTGTCACACATTGTATTGTATTGGGTGTAATCTAAGACATGAAAAATTTACATGTACAGCTCTGTTCACACTATTAACAGTTATGTTTCACAGCGCATTATGGACTATCTTTTAGGCTATGTCTAAAACATGGCCACCATCTTGAAAGTTGCCATATTGCATCAAGAGAAGGTTTTTCCTATGGGAAGGTGGTGATATCAATGAAATGGTGATGACGAATGAATGAAGAACACAATTACTTGAATCTATAGTAAAAATCATTTATTTGTGATATTTCTTGTGGTTCTAAAGTTATAAATCCAGAAACTGTAACAACAACCGAGAACATTCCCTGCACCTCACAGTTGTGGTTCTATATAGTGGGGCTCATTTACTAAGGGTCCGAACGCCACACTTTTTTTTGGTTTCCCGAATATTTAAGTTTCGCAACGAATTGCCGGGATTTTGGCACACATGATCGGATTTTGGCGTATCGGCCATTTGCACGCGACAGGAATGGGGGGGGGGCAGGTGAACTCTAGCGGACCTCGGCACAGCAGCGACACATGCAGGAACTCGGACACACGATGTTAGTGAATCGCGCCAGACCCTAAACCTCGCCGGACATCGGACTTATGGAGAGTCACAGTGTATATGTCATATATGCAGGGGGCACAGTTGTGTTGTGGGGAAACAATAGTCCAGAGCCGACTCATTGAGATTATCACCTTCCCTCTGTCCACACTATTTATTTTCCTATATCTGCAAACAATGGCTCTCTTGTCTGTCTTTGTGGTCAGTGTGTCTTCAGCATTTTTTTCGTTTTTTGTGGCTAAAAATCAGAATGCAGACAATTGATGCCAGTAGCTTGTCCAAACCTCTTGGAATATCACATGATTGTGTTACCCAGCAACCAAACACAAACATGAATGCAACCACATGACACCATTTTTGTGGCATCAGTATTTCTCACAGCCCCATTCGTTTCTATAAGGGGGAAGAGTCACAAACACGGCCAAGAATAAGAAGTGCCTTCAATTATTTCTCAGGGGCGCTAGGCTCATAGACAGGACGGTGTGTATGATCCCATAGAGATACATGGGGAGGTAAGCAGGCTTCACAAGTAACAGCTAGCACATATGTGGAAAATAGATATTTGTGTATGACGGCTAATGTAAGGATTTCCAGTAATTGTTCAGATGCAGATTCCACCCTCTTGGGCAGTAGATAATTACTTACACATAACCTTACAGAGGTCATGTCATAGCATAAACAAAACTTCCATTACATAGGTCAGGGGTTAAGCAGCAATCTGTGCCATTCAGCATCTCAGACTTGGTGCCGGCATCCAATGGATCACATTGGTTGCCCCCTGTTATTATTACTTATACACGCTTTATACTACTTTATACTTCTATGTTACTTTATACGTCTATGTTACTTATACACGCTTTATACTACTTTATACTTCTATGTTACAGATGTTGCAGATATGTCCAGGATAGGATTGTAGTACACTAATATATTTTAGTATTAATAGTGCTGTGCTCAGGGGCAGACATAGAAATTATTGGGCCCCACAGCAAAAGTAAGGTAAGGGCCCCCCAAAGATATGGCAACTTGCTTTACTGCATTGTAGCACTTAGGGCTCATTTATCATCGCTATATACTTACAAAACTTCCATTCCATGGCAATCTCTGCCATTCAGTATTTGGTGACAGCATCCACTTGATCGCATTGGTTGCCCTCCTCTGTTATTATTATTTGTAGATGCTTTCCTTTACACTTTTATGTTAAAACTGTTGCATATATATTCAGGATTGGAGTAGAAGTATTGTGCAGTACCCAAATATAAAGACTGAGCGTAGTAGTACTATGACCATATAATGGAGGATAGGAGTAGAAGTATTGTGTAGTACCCAAATATAAAGAATGAGCGTAGTAATACTATGACTATTTAATGGAGGATAGGAGTAGTAGTATTGTGCAGTACCCAAATATAAAGAATGAGCGTAGTAGTACTATGACTATATAATGGAGGATAGGAGTAGAAGTATTGTGTAGTACCCAAATATAAAGAATGAGCGTAGTAGTACTATGACTATATAATGGAGGATAGGAGTAGTAGTGTTGTGCAGTACCCAAATATAAAGAATAAGCGTAGTAGTACTATGACTATATAATGGAGGATAGGAGTAGTAGTATTGTGCAGTACCCAAATATAAAGAATGAGCGTAGTAGTACTATGACTATATAATGGAGGATAGGAGTAGTAGTATTGTGCAGTGCCCAAATATAAAGAATGAGCGTAGTAGTACTATGACTATATAATGGAGGATAGGAGTAGAAGTGCTGTGCAGTACCCGAATATAAAGAACGAGCGTAGTAGTACTATGACTATATAATGGAGGATGGCTAAAAATCAGAATGCAGACGATTGATGCCAGTAACTTGTCCAAAGTTGGACTATCACATGACTGTGTTACCGAGCAACTGATACGCAAATATGAATGGCAACCGGATGATGTGTTACCGAGCAACTGATACGCAAATATGAATGGCAACCGGATGACACCATTTGTGGGGCATCAGTATTTTTCACAGCATTTCTCCTGCCACTTCCACCTATTATTGCTGTGGATGCAGAATGTAGTGATATGTGAATGTACTCATACTAGCCAAGGACATATGTCCAGAGGAAGTTTCCACCCTCTTGGGCAGTAGATGATTACTTACACATAACCTTAAAGAGGTCATATCATAGTATAAACAAAACTTCCATTACATAGGTCAGGGGTTAAGCAGCAATCTGTGCCATTCAGCATCTCAGACTTGAGATCACATTGGTTGAGCTGTTTCCTTCTGCAAGCCACTAACATACGCGATTGTGGGTATCCATGGACGCATGTGTGATCTTACCAGTGAAGCATCCTTGGATACCTCCGATCGCTTGCAGATGGATACGGCACTGAAGCCATTGCCTGCGCTACATGACAGAAAAGTTATAAAGATTGTGCCTCAGTATAGTACTTTCAGATCTATGTTAAAGTGCCTCTGTTAGTCATGTGCAGCATCTTCAGTATGCTCCGGAAAGCTGCTGCCATGTGTATCTAAGAACACACACACATCCTTGGTTACCCTCAATCTATTGGTTTGCAGTAGGAAACATGAGAGATTTTACAGGAGAAACTAAGGACCTGATGCGCTGTGAAAGAAGGGGTGGGTGTAAACCGGGGACTGCTTGTGTTACCATTTTCTAATACAGGCATTCCCCAGGTTACATACAAGATAGGTTCTGTAGGTTTGTTCTTAAGTTGAGTTTGTATGTAAGTCTTCCCATAGTTTGTTCATTTCGTCCCTAAATACCATTAGGTCGTTCTGTATAGATCCCACTTGGGTACAGGCAGTCCCCGGGTTACATACAAGATAGGTTCTGTAGGTTTGTTCTTAAGTTAAGTTTGTATGTAAGTCGGAACTGTATACTTTATAATTGTAACCCCAGACAAATTTTTTTTGGTCTCTGTGACAATTGGATTTTAAAAATGTTGGATTGTCATAAGAACCAGGATTAACATTAAATCTTAATTACAGGCACCATTGATAACTGTTAAAGCTGTTTATTGTAGCCTAGGACTAAAGTACAGTAAATTACCAAAATCCAGTGGTCCGTTTGTAACTAGGGGTCGTATGTAAGTCAGGTGTTCTTAAGTAGGGGACCGCCTGTATTTAATTTTTCCAATAGCCGACTTAGATTCGTCAACTTTTGTCTTAGTTTCTTTAACAGCAGCAAGGATTTCTGCTAAAGTTTCTTTTAATTCCCATGGGGGGGGGGGGGTCCTCATTCTGTAATGGTAAAAATCTGGACCCTTCTTCTGACCCTTCTTGCTCCTTAGGAGTCTGTCTAGTCTTAGCAGGTGAAGCTTTCCAAATCTTATCTATCCCACCGCCAGACTTCCTTTGAACATTCTTGGGGCCCATTTTAGAAAGAGATCTAGAGCAGTGGTTCTCAACCTTTCTAATGCTGTGACCCCGCAATACAGTTCCTCATGTTGCGGTGACCCCAAACCATGTACAAGAATATAACTACTATAATACTGCCCCCTATGTACAAGAATACAACTACTTTAATACTGTCCCCTATGTACAAGCATATAACTACTATAATACTGCCCCCTATGTACAAGCATATAACTACTATAATGCTGCCCCTATTACAAGAATATACTACTTAATACTTCCCCCTATGTCAAGAATAACTAACTATACTACTGCCCCATAGGTACAAGCATATAACGACTATAATACTGTCCCCTATTGTACACGTATATCAACTCTATAATCTGGCCCCTAGGTACAAGATATAACTACTATAATAACTACTTGCCCCATATTGTACAAGCATATAACTACTATAAATCTGTCCCCTATGTACTGAAATAGAAACTAAATAGATACTGCCCCTATGTACAAGAATTAACTACTATATACTGTACCCTATTACAAATGAATTAACTACCAATATATGCCTCCTATGTAAGAAATATAAACTACTATAATACTTCCACCCTATGTACAAGAAGATAACTACTATATACTGCTCATTACAGGAAATAACTACTATAATACTCTGCCCCCCTATGTAGCAATAATATAACTACTATAAATACGTTCCCTATGTACAAGAATAATCACTACTTAAATCTACTGCCCCCCTATGTACCAGTGGGGAATATAACTCACTATAAGATGCTGCCCCCTAGTTCTAGTTCTCTCTCCCCTCACTCCCTCCTGAATCCCCCAGTTCTAATCCTCCCTGCTCTCCTTCCT
>CM033645.1:61174740-61185914 GCA_019512145.1 Engystomops pustulosus | reverse complement strand
TAGTACTATGACTATATAATGGAGGATAGGAGTAGTAGTATTGTGCAGTACCCAAATATAAAGAATGAGCGTAGTAGTACTATGACCATATAATGGAGGATAGGAGTAGAAGTGCTGTGCAGTACCCAAATATAAAGAATGAGCGTAGTAGTACTATAACTATATAATGGAGGATAGGAGTAGAAGTGCTGTGCAGTGCCGGGTATAGGAGGAAAACTCTCCGCTCAGCCTGGCAGTGAGAAGGGCAGCAGAGGCGGGTCTCACATCTAGTATGTATTTGTGAGAAGAAATTGATGAGAATTTTAAAAATGTGTCACAGTCCAGGTACCGAACCCCCATAAGCTGTTCTCACACTGGTCAGGGTTGGATCAGGGTTTGGTCAGTGAAAAACTGACATTTTGCATCAAGCCCCTTCTACGCGTGCTTTTGTCGTGCAGAACTTGCATTGTAATCAAAGGGCTTTTTCAGACTTCCATTTTCTTTCACGCACACACACGTGTTTATTTTCAACCCCTTAAGGACGCAGGGTTTTTTCGCTCGTTTCTCGCTCTCTACCTTTAAAAATCCATAAACTTTTTCATTTTTACCTGTACAGACCTGTGTAAGGTCTTATTTTTTGCGTAACAAATTCTACTTTCCAGTAATGTTTTTTATTTTAACATGCCATGTACTGCGAAGCTGGAAAAAAAATTCCAAATGTGGAAAAATTGAAAAAAAATATACATCAGTAGTAAATAACCACAGATAAATATATAACAGCAGCAAATAACCACATAAATATATATAATCAGAACATGACCATATAAATATAAATCAGCAGTAAATAGCCACATAAATATACATCAGCAGTAAATAACCACAGATAAATTTATAACAGCAGTAAATAGCCACATAAATATACATCAGTAGTAAATAAGCACAGATAAATATATGACAGCAGTAAATAACCATATAAATATAAAAACAGTAAATAATAATAACAATCTTTATGTATTTAGCACCATCAAATTCCGTAGCAAATCATATGGGACATATCCAAATAGAATATTACATTACACAGAACAAACAGTCATATGGAACAATAGGAGTGAGGGCCCTGCTCACAAGAGCTTACAGTCTATGAGGATTAGGGGGGTGACACAAGAGGTAAAAGAGCTTGTATAATGGTCTAGACATTCTTAATAAGGAAACAATATAAAATAATTTAATAAATAATTTAATAAATAAAAATTCTGCTGCTTGAACCAGCCATCAGCCACCATCTTATTTACAGGATCTAAGGTGAAAGTGACTGCGGAGAAGCCTGGAGCTTGTATAGATCTGGTGTTTGCCGGATAACAGACGGGAGGAGGACACAGGACGGATCAGTAAAGGGAGAGGTGACATTTCATGCAGTTAGTGATGTGATAGATCTGCCTAAAGAGATGGGTTTTAAGAGCACGTTTGAAGCTTTGGAGGGTGGGGATTAGTCCATCATTAGAGATGAGAGAAGAGAGACAGGGAGGTGCAGCATTATGCGGAGCTGTGTGGATGAGGGTTATTTTTTTAAAATGAATACGGAAGGAGACAGGCAGCCAGTGCAGTGATTGGCACAAACCGGAGGCATCCGTGTAACATTTGGTCTGAAAGACGAGCCTGGCCAAATAACCACAGATAAATATATAACAGCAGTAAATAACCACATAAATATATATCAGCAGTAAATAACCACATAAATATGGCAGTATATAGATATCCCCCACACATTTCCAGCAGTATATAGGTAGCCCCTTGTAATTTATAGATAGCCTTAACACATGTCTCAGCAGTATATAGGTAACCCTTAAGACACTCCAACAGCATATAGGTAGCCCCCACACATGCTCCATCACTATATAGGTAGTCCCCCCACACATGTCCCAACAATATATAGTAGGCAACCCCTGGCAGTATATAGGTAGCCCTCACACATGCCCAGTGGTATATAGGTAGCCTAAGCAGTATATAGTAGCCTCTACACAGGCCCCAGCAGTATGTATGCACCACAGCCAAAAAATATAATACTCACCTGCCCTCCCGAGATCTTCGCTGATGTCATTGCTTCGGCAATGGCGTCAGGGTCATAGAGATGAGTGCTGTCACACCCAAGCAAGAGCGTCAGCGCCTGGGTTGGACAATGGGCGCAGGCAGTGGTAGGTAGCTGCCTGCATCCAGTCATCAGCATTGTATGTGACACACATTGCTGATCACTATCGGGGGCCGGGATGGCACCCACAGAGTGGGAGGTGAGTGTAGCGCCATAGGTGATCACCTATCCTTGTCTACCCCAGGCCCCGGTGAAGAACATTTTGAGTGCACCATAAACTGACAAAAGAGCAGGGACCTGTACAGGAAAAGTGTCAGGGGAGATTTACAGGGAGTGAGGTCAAATCACAGTCAACATTTCCACCAAATGTGGAGAAAGACATAGGGGCAGGTATCAAGGGGAGGACCTTCATCGCACAAGGATGGACAAGGGGCCAATGTCAATGTAATTCCAGGACAAGTGTCAGGCTTACAGCGAGAACCCTCAGGGATAAACTCAGGTCAGTATCGGCTCTTCAGGAAATACTCTGTCCAAAGAAATAAACGCAGCAGACGAATTGTCATATATGAAAAGTTCTGGTTGGTGGCAGTTTGTGACCTCATCACATGGATGGATAACGATGGACATCCTGGTGGGTTATTCTGATGGCACATGGAAGGTCTGGAGACTTGTATAATTGGACGTTCTAATTATCCCTCTGGAGGACATATGTCCAGGTCATTCAGGGATGAGATCTGCCAAGTTTCTAACCACCTTTCCCTGACTCTAACGTTCTCTGTACAGGGGCCTCTCTACACTGGCTCCAGATTCCCTGACCATGAATGGTCTCCAGGTCCTTCTTCTCCATGGAGTCTGGAGACCTCATTATTGTGTTTGTTGGTCTTTCTGATGAACCCTGTTGGGACATCTCTCAGATCCTTCTCTATGATAAAGTCTTGGTGCTGTTGTATATGGTGGGCACAGGTGAGTAGCTTGATGGCAAAGCCAGAAGATGGAGTAGGTGGTCTCCTCAGGTAGGTGTCCTCCATGTCATGTATAATAGATACATTGTCACCTCTCTGCAGATCATGATGCTTGTCACACATCTCCTCCCTCCAAGCTCCTCTGCTTGGTTTTGGTGTACAGATAACTGTGACCCGGTGTCATTGTATAACATGTATGAAGTATATTAACCCCTTAAGGATGCAGGGTTTTTTTTTTGCTCATTTCTCGCTCTCCACCTTCAAAAATTCATAACTTTTTCATGTTTCCGTGTAAAGAGCTGTGTGAGGCTTATTTTGCGTGTAACAAATTTTACTTCTCTGACACATTACTTATTATTCCAGGCCGTGTACTGGGAAGCTGGAAAAAAATTCCAAATGTGGAAAAATTGGAAAAATTCATGTTTGAGTCACTTTCTTGTGGGCTTAGTTTTTACGACTTTGACTCTGCGCTCCACATAACACCTCAACTTTATTCTGTGGTTCGGTGCGATCGCGGTGATACCGGATTTATAGGTTTTATTGCGTTTTAATACATTTTCAAAAATTAAACGAATGTGTACCAAAAAGAAAAGATTTTTTTGGCCATTTTCTGACGCCAACGCTTTCATTGATACCATGTATGGGTCTGGTCAACATTTTGATCACTTTTTATTCCTTTTTTTATGTCATTTACAAAGGTGTAAAAGTCGCATTTCGGACATTTGGGCGCCATTTCCCGTCTCGGAGGTCACCGCCGTCCGTAACCGTTATTATATTTTGATAGATCGGACATTGTGGGACTCGGCGATACCTGATGTGTCTGTGATTTTTACTGTTTTTCATGTTTTATATCAGTTCTAGGGAAAGGGTGGTGATTTGAGCTTTTAGGTTTTTGACTTTTTTAAAATAATTTTTAAAAAAAATTTTAAACTTTTTTTTACTATTTCTTAGACCCTGTAGGGTACATTGACCCTAGATGGTCTGATCCTTCCTACCATATACTGCAATACAGTATACACTGGCTCATTGTAACGAAACTGCAGAAACCAGACTGCCGCAGGTCTGATGAAGACCCCAGGCTGCCATGGCAACCGATCGCCGCCCCCCGATGGTGTTCGGGAGAGCAATGATCCGATCCAAGATGGCAGCACCCACGCGCCGCTGACTTTTAAATGTCTTTGCCGGTGGCATCGGAATGGCTAATAGCCGCGATCGGTGCAAGCAATATGCAATACCCCCCACCCTTGTATGAAGGGGCTCCCCCCGCGTGCCCTCTCAATACACCCCCCACACCTCTGCACGGTACAGCTACGGAGCAGAGCGTCAAGGGGTTAAAAACAATATCTAGCAGTGACAGGTGAAAAATAAGTATGAATAAGGCAACTTACCCACCTATGCATTTACGTGTTCTCCAGGTGCTTGTTATAACCTACAGTTCTGATTATTCTCTGATGCTAAAGAGCTGTGCACCTGTGTGATATAACGAGCCGTGCTCCTGTGTGATATAACGAGCCGTGCACCTGTGTGATATAACGAGCCGTGCACCTGTGTGATATAACGAGCCCTGCACCTGTGTGATATAACGAGCCGTGCACCTGTGTGATATATATAACGAGCCGTGCACCTGTGTGATATAACGAGCCGTGCACCTTTGAGATATAACGAGCCATTTTCCCGTCTCGGAGGTCACCGCCGTCCGTAACCGTTTTTTTATTTTGATAGATCGGGCATTTTGGGACGCGGCGATACCTGATGTGTCTGTGATTTTTACTGTTTATTATATTTTACATCAGTTCTAGGGAAAGGGGGGGTGATTTGAATTTTTAATATTTTATAAAAATTTATTTATTTATTTCTTAGACCATCTAGGGTACATTAACCCTAGATGGTCAGATCGTTCATACCATATACTGCAATACTTCTGTATTGCAGTATATGGCATTTTTGCAGATTTTATTTCTTAGACCATCTAGGGTACATTAACCCTAGATGGTCAGATCGTTCATACCATATACTGCAATACTTCTGTATTGCAGTATATGGCATTTTTGCATGTTATTCGTTACAGTGAGCCACTGGCACATTGTAACGAATCTGCAAAAACAATTTAGCCTCGGGTCAAAAGAAGACCCAAGGCTACCATGGCAACCGATGCGTTATTCCCACATGTGTTCTACGCGTGCTTTTGACGTGCAGAACTTGCATTGTAATCAATGGGCTTTTTCAGACTTCCATTTTTTTCACGCACACATGCGCGTTTATTTTTACAAGTCTATGGAGATGCATTGCATTCCTTTTCACGCACGTTATCTGCGCGTTATTGCATTTAAAATGTGCGTGAAAAACTGAGACACTGAACAAACTCTGACTGAAAAATGATTGAACTCTGATGCAAAATGTCAGTTTTTCACTGACCAAACCCTGATCGCACCCTGATCAGACTCTGACTGATCTGCAATGCAAGTGTGAATGGGGCCTAATAATGACATATCTTATGGATTTGTCATGAATAGTAAGGATGGGATAAACCCCTTTAAAGCCGACTGCCGATGCTGAATGTTCACAGATGAATAGTAAGGATGGAATAAACCCATGTAAAGCCGGCTGCCGATGATGAATGTTCACAGGATTCATTCCACAGCCATTTCATACAACGCATAAACCATCCAAAATCTGATGGTTTCTGTTACGGATTTAAAGGAGCATAAACCATCCAAAATCTGATGGTTTCTGTTACGGATTTAAAGGAAATCTACCACCAGGATGAAGGATTGTAAACCGAGCTCACTTACATGCTGGTGGGTGCCCATCTGCCAGGATCTGCTCTTCTTTTAGCTTCTTAAGTTGTTTTATGTGAAAAGCTTTTTTAAAAATATGCAATTTAGCAAGAAGGGCTCCATTTACTGAGCCCAAAGCCCCTCTGTGTAATTTGCATAATTACATTATTTTTTTTTTTGTTAATTCAAGGGGATTAGAAGCTAAAAGAAAGCAGATCATGACAGAGGAGGTCTACACCAGCATGTCAGTGAACTTGGTTTGCAAACCTTCATCCTGGTGGTAAATTTCCTTTAAGCTGCATTTCTAATGCAGAAGGGAGGACTGAGCGCCCACAATTGGCATCAATAACTGACATGCTGGGGATTTTATAAATTCTATACATTACACTGGTACTGTATATTGCTATCTGCAATGTGTATATCAGCTTAGAACCACATAAATAACTGTGTATATATATATGTGTGTGGGGAATTGCTCAGGTAGATGCCTGGTAGTAGTAGTGCAGGGAGCAGGGACACATGCAGAGTTAGTGTTTTATTCACACTTCCAAAACAACATAAATTCAGCCTTGTTTTTTAACCCTGCCCGGCTAGGCACTGCCTAATACAATATCAGATCCTAGCTATACGGGTACCAGGCTGCCTGGCACACGCTTTTGGCCAGCAGTAGTACAGGAGGCACTCAGTTACCTTTGCTCTGTGAACTCAGTCTTAGGGTGATGCCACACATGGCATTTTGAAACCGTTTTTTGGTCCGTTTTTAAGCAGTCTGTTAAAAAACGCATCCGTTCTTAAAAACAGATGCGTTTTAACGCATGCATTTTTTAACGGACTGTTCAAAAACGGACCAAAAACGTGTTCAAAACTCCATGTGTGGCATCACCCTTAGCTCTCCAGGTAGTGTCTCACCTACTGCTTCTGGCCTGCAGATTATATCATGCTCTAACGAGGTCTGTGACCCGCACCTGTGGGCTATACAGAAACCCAGGCCGAAGCCCGGATGTAGGAGTAGGAGTCCCACTACCAGCCTACCCCTACTCCATAATAAGCCGTCCCAGTACGGACATTCCAAAGGTGTCTATGCCAGCTAGGCCAACATAGACCAAACAGACTTCTCCTGCTTACTATATGTCTGCATAAACCCTTGGGTTACTGCAGACAAATCCAGGGCTTTTACCACATGCATTTTATCTGCCTGTAAGACAGATAGTGGCTCTCCCACACAATACCTCTTACTTTCTCACAGTATATATACATGAGATATATATATATACACAGGTGTACCCCTACTTAAGAACACCTGACTTACAGACGACCCCTAGTTACAAACAGACCTCTGGTTATTAGTAATTTACTGTATTTAAACCTCAGACTAATTGACTAATTTGTCAGAGACCAAAAAAAATTTTGACTGGGGTAACATTTATAAAATATACAGTTCCGGCTTTCATACAAATTCAACTTAAGAACAAACCTACAGAACCTATCCTGTACTTAACCCGGGGACTGCCTCAGGCAGTCCCCGGGTTACGTACAAGATAGGGTCCGGAGGTTTGTTCTTAAGTTGAATTTGTTATGTGCGTCGTACTGTATATTTATAATGTAGATTGGCGTTTAAAACATTTTTTGGCTGTATGGACCAATGATATCATAAGAGCTTCATTACAGACACATTAGCAGCTGTTATTTCAAAGTATTCAGAAAGCTCACCAGAGGTCAGAGGGGTCTGTCTGTAACTTGGTGTTGTCTGTCAAGTCGGGTGTCCTTAAGTCGGACGCCTGTCGATAATTGACCAGTAATGTTTCGACTATAAGGCGGCACTCGAGAGTATAGGCGGCACATCTTTAAATGCCTGCTAAACATCTAGGTTTATATAGGGCCACACCGGATTTAAGGCGCCCTTATTATAAGGTATGCATGACCAGGCAGGGAAGAACTGTGCCCTGTTAAGGGCACTGTTGTCCTGTAGGTAGCGGTTCATTATAAGGCGCACTGACTATAATATTCGGGGCTCTTTGAATTCCTGAGAAATCAAAGGATTTTTCGTGCGCCTTATGTCCAAAAATACGGTATAACACAACCTCGGCATAACCATGCACCTGGAATAGCAATTGTAAAGTTTTATATAAAATATTTGCGGTGCTAAACCCAGTTCTATTTCAGTGACCTATTAATTCTTGGCGACTAGTGAACTTTACTCAAAGTTAAGTGTTCCTAAAACCCTGTCCAGAACCCAACATGACAAACGTAAAATCATCAGAAAACGCAGCAAACACTGAATATAATCTGGCCCTCTGTGGTATACATGAACACACATCTTTGTGTTGAAACCTACAACATACTGTACTACCACTTAACTACCTCTTGTTTTACATAAGTCCAGTAACATCCTGGCAGGTTGGTGCAGCCTGACTCTAGTGGCTTCACGCGCTGAATTCTTGGATGCGCTTTGTTTAGCATGTTATTATGTGTTGGCGAAAGCTGTAACAGATGTGTCCGGCAATGTTAACACATCCAACAATAATGAAACGGGCATGGTAACAGTAAAGAACGCATGTTTTGAAGAACAAGGCTTGGTCCTTATAGGCCTTGCTCACTAAGGGGTTAATAAAGGTGTTTTTTTGTCGGAAATCAATTTGTCTTTAGCAAGGGGAAAGGCATGAATGTCTGGTATTGGGAACCAGCAGTCATCAAATGAGAAGGAAAAGATTAAACAGAGTTTTTAGATTAAAAATCCGTTTTATTTGAAAAAATGAAAAACTAGGACGGTCACTAATATGAAAGTCTGACAATTTCGGGCACCAGAGGGTTCTTAGGCCGTAGCCTCAATTGCTGCTCCAATTGGCTCGCGGCCAGGCTAGTCACGCCCGCAGTATCCTCTGTAGATAATTTAGCGATATTACTTAATTGGTTCGGCGACCGGATCTCCGCTGTACATGGGCCTATGAGCTGGTCTATTAGCAGCAAGACTTAGCCGTTAACCCCACATCGTTACTAGGTGCACCGTCGCAGTGATTTAACAATCGCTGGCTTGTCCGGGCAAGCCTCAAACAGTTGCGAGCGCATGGCCGCCACCTCCTTGCCCTAGATCGTCGCTTCCATGAATAGTAAGGATGGAATAAACCCATGTAAAGCCGGCTGCCGATGCTGAATGTTCACAGGATTCATTCCACAGCCATTTCATGCCCTTTAAAGCCGACTGCCGATGCTGAATGTTCACAGGATTCATTCCGCAGCCATTTCATGGACAGCATAAACCATCCAAAATCTGATGGTTTCTGTTGCGGATTTAAAAGAAATCTACTACCAGGATGAAGGATTGTAAACCAAGCTCACTTACATGCTGGTGTGTGCCCATCTGCCAGGATCTGCTCTTCTTTTAGCTTCTTAAGTCATTGTTTTATGAAAAAAGGTTTTTAAAAATATGCAAATTAGCAAGGAGGGCTCCATTTATTGAGCCCAAAGCCCCTTGGGGTAATTTGCATAATTCAATTCTTTTTTGTTAAAACAAGGGCATAAGAAGCTAAAAGAAAGCAGATCATGACAGAGGAGGTTTACACCAGCATGTCAGTGAACTTGGTTTACAAACCTTCATCCTGGTGGTAAATTTCTTTTAAGCTGCATTTCTAATGCAGAAGGGAGGACTGAGCGCCCACAATTGGCATCAATAACTGACATGCTGGGGATTTTATAAATTCTATACATTACACTGGTACTGTATATTGCTATTTCTTTATATTGCTATCTGCAACGTGTATGTCAGCATAGGCCTATTACGTACAAGATAGGGTCCGGAGGTTTGTTCTTAAGTTGAATTTGTATGCAAGTCTTAACTGTATATTTTATAAATGTAGATTGGCGTTTAAACATTTTTTGCTGTAATGGGACCAATGATTATCAATAAAGCTTCATTACAGACACATTACAGCTGATTATTGCAAAGTATTCAGAAAGCTTCACCAGAGGTCAGAGGGGTCTGTCTGTAACTATGGGTTGTCTGCAAGTCGGGTGTCCTTAAGTACGGGACCGCCTGTATATAATTACAGAATTTTTCAGACTATAAGGCGCACCGGAGTATAAGGCGCACCATCTTTAAATGCCTGCTAAAACATCTAGGTTTATATATAAGGCACACCGGATTATAAGGCGCACCTTATTATAAGGATGAATGACCAGCAGGTGGCAGAACTGTGCACTGTTCAAGGCAGCTGTTGTCTGTAGGTACGGTTCATATATAAGGCGCACTGGACTATAATTCGCATCTTTGAATTCTGAGAAAATCAAAGGATTTTTCGTGCGCCTTATAGTCCGAAAAATACGGTATACACATACAGCTGCATAAACCACCTGTGAATAAGCAATTGTAATTTTTATTATAATATTTGAGGTGCTAAACCCAGTTTATTTCAGTGACAAATTAATTCTGGCGACATGAGTGAACTTTACTCAAAGTTAAGTGTTCCATAAAAACCTGCAAGAACCCAACAGTGACAAAACTGTAAAAAATCATCAAAAAACCAGCAAACACTGATAAATCTGCCCTCTGTGTATACATGAACACACACAGTTTGTGGTTGAAACTACAACATACTGTACTACACACATTAACTACACTCTTGTTTTACATAAGTACAGTAACAATCCTGCAGGTTGGATGCAGCCTTGACTCTAGGTGCTTTCACGCGCTGAATTATTGGATGCGTTGTTACATGTTATAATGTGTTTGGCTGAAGTGTAAGCAGATGTGTCCCAATGTTAACACATCCAACAATAATGAAACGCATGGTAACAAGTAAAAACGCATGTTTTGAAGAACAGGGCATAAATAAGCCTGCTCACTAAGGGGTTAATAAAGGTGTTTTTTTGTCGAGATCATTTGTCATTTACACAGGGAAAGCATGAATGTCTGGATTGGGGAACCAGCAGTCATCAAATGAGAAGGAAAAAGATTAAAAAGATTTTTAGATTAAAAATCCATTTTATTAGAAAAAATGAAAAACTAGGACGTCACTAATAATGAAAAGTCTGACGCGTTTCAAACTAGAGGGTTCTTAGCCGTAGCCCAATTAGCTCCAATTGGCTCCGGCCAGGCTAGTACACGCCCCAGTAGCCTCTGTAGTTAATTTACATATTACTTAACTGGTTCGCGACCGGATGCCGCTGCATGGCATATAAAGCTGCATATTGCAGCAAAGACTTACCGGTAACACCCACAATCGGTACTAGCACCGATCGCAGGTGTTATTACAGCGATGGCTGCCGGCAGCCTCAAAAAGTTAGCGGCGCATGGGCGCCACCTCCTTGCCTAGGATCGTCGCTCCCCGTGACGTCATCGGGGAGCGGCGATCCGTCTCCATGGTAGCCTCAGGG
>CM033645.1:61124037-61174709 GCA_019512145.1 Engystomops pustulosus | reverse complement strand
CTATTTGTTTGGACCCTTCAATACAATGTTCTGATAGCACATTGTAAGAATGAGGAGGAAAATCCCCATTACTGCCATACAGAGTATGGCAGTATATGATAGGATCGATCAGACAAAACCTAGGGTTAAAGTACCCTAGGGACTTAGGAGTTAAAAATAGTAAACAGAAAATAAAACCAAATTGTATAAAAAAAAACCTAAAAATTTTCAATCAACCATTTCCTGTGTGTGAACTGAAGTAAATATAAATAAACAGTAAAATCATCGACATATGTATGCGCCAGCAAGTCCGAAAAATGACGACCGGATAGGTATCACAATACTATTAACGTTTTTCACTGCGTGTACCCCGTAATGAAAAATTAGTGCCAAAGTGAAATGGCACTTTTTGACATTTTGAAAAATAATAAAAAAAAAATCTATAAAAAGTGATTAAAAGGTCGTACAGTCCTAAACATTCTATATCATTGAAAATATTATAAACGTCGCAAAAAAATGACACCATCTAAAGCCATACAACAAAGTATTAAAAGTTATTAGCGCCAGAAGATGGCACAAATCAAAAAAAAAAAAATTTGTTACAGGGAGGTTTTAATTTTGTTAAATGTATGAAAAACAGTATAAAACCTATACAACGTTGGTGATCCACGTAATCGTAGTGACCCAAAGAATAAAGTAGACATGTCATTGGGGTGCTCAGCGAAAGCTACTATCCAAGCCCCACAAGAATACGGCACAAATGAAGGTTTTTCACCATTTCATGCATTGAGAATTTTTTCAGCTCCCAGTACACGGCAGATATTCAATACCCTCATATGAAGTGCAATTTGTTATGCAAAACCAGCTTCCAAGAATCTTTACGTGTAAAAATAAAAAGTTATAGATTTTTTAAGCAGATTATACATTTACATCCTAACATGCTGTACTGTTATTTTCCCCAGTATAATTATAAAACTAGTAAAAAAAATTAAATCACTAGTACATAAAAAACAGATCACTTCAAACACACACCACGGAACTCTCCTACATTTGTTGATGGATTAGGATAAAGGCAGGTAGTTTTTTGTTTTAAAAAAATAGCACTCTAAATGCAAAACAAACTATGACACAATTTCAGCATATCCGTTGTTGGCTTCTGAAAATAACAACGTTTAACTAACTATGTAGTAAGCAGATAAAGAAATGGTGATGAGAAGTGCCCAGATCCGGCGAACCAGTGGCTAGCACACCCTTCCTAATAAGCCCAAAAAGGGGGTGATTTAACACAAACTACCGAGGCAGGCGTCCCCCGAGCGCAGGCGTTTCTCCATAGAACGCGCACGATGCTATCAGGCTCGGCCCCCCGGATGGCCGTGACTTTAGTTGCGTTGGCAAGACGCAGGACAACACAAGAAACGGTACGTGTGGCAACAGCTGTCCCATTATACCTTAAGGCCCCTTCACACACTTGAGAAGTGTAAATGCGCTGAACTGCAGCACACCCAGCGAGTGCTGCCTGGATCTCCCGGCCGAACGCTGCAAACCAAACTGAACTGACATGATGAGTTCTTTCGGTTTGCAGCGTTGGGGCGGAGATCCAGGCAGCACTCGCTGGGGATGTGATACGAGTTCAGGCATACCACTTGCAATTGTGGAAGGGGACCTAAGGCAAAATTAAGAAACGTATGGGGAAGTAGGTATGGGCAACATATATAACATCACATATAGTCCCCATAGAACAGGAAGACAATAGGGTGTGCACATGGGAGAGACCAACCTTCAGTTCCAGTCCAGTAAGCCAGGAGAAGGATAGGATATAACGCTGTGCGCCCTATATATCGCTATGCAGTAGGGGCAGGGGTGAGCAAGCGTGGCCGCCATGCACGTTACGGCGGGAATGCTCGATGTTGAATGTAGCCTTATACTGCACCAGAATTCTCATCACAGTGATAAATGTGGCGCCAGCAAAAGATTATTGTTTTCCAGTAGAAACTGGGAAACTGAGAACATGTTAAATTGGCCCCTAAGTGTATAAACACATAACTGGGGCAGAGCTATAAGCTGTCTATGGAAAGTCAGGAATATTCATAGTTGCCCATGGCAACCCAATTACAGCTCAGTTCGTTTTACCAATGCTCAAGAAATTAAAAGGCAAGCTGTAATTGGTTCATGGGCAAAAGGAATATATCTGGCATCCAGACAGCTTGGCTAATCGCCCCAATGGATGTGAGCAAACTTGAAGGCTAGTTTTATGTGCACATTATTCAAGACTGATGGTTTTCTTTATCTCTGCCCCACTCTATTACACGGAAAGCCGCAAAAACATAAGGGAACCCGATGCTTCTAATATGCCAGTCGGAATAAACAATTGTCAAGGCATCATGGGGGATACTTTGTAAATATCAATAGAATCCCTTATGTAAACTGACCCAAAGGAAGTAAAAAGTACACAATATATTATATTACTGATACTGTACAGCATATAGTGGTATAGGAGTCAGCGGACTGTGTGAAAATGGAGCAGTCATTTATATTACTGGATAAAAGAGTCAATCTTCCTGCGTTGGTTTTTTTACCATGAGCATCGCCAATAGCACACAGCAATATGAAAAAGGGTGTGGGCTTTAGAACTGCTACCTTCTTGGAAGTGTAGCAATGTCATGTCCTGGGTCTGAGATAATTTACACTACACTGGAAGAGGGAAAGGTTTGTGGTTGGGGGAGCGTCCTACCAAAATCCACTTTGGACGTTACGTCCAGGATTCATCCCCAGCAGATATTACAGTTTCTTCCACTTTAGCGATGTTACAGTATCTTTACATGATGCAGAATCTTATTACTTGTCATTTTATGATCTCATACATTGGATGAAGTTTTAGGAGACTCTGACAAACTGACACCAAGTGATGTGTGGGAGGGGAAAGGCCAATTACATAAGGGGTGAGTGTGATTACCGATTTACTGATGCGGGACAAACGATTATGGCTCTAACTAAACTGTCAAATAGTAAAACTCACTGTATATATGTAGCGCTGTGTGTATAATACGTATGAGTGTGTATTTATATATAATATATAGATATATACAGACATAGATGGATAGATGTGTGTGTATATATATATTATATATGTTATAGATGTTTGTTGTATCTCCCTATATATATATGCATAGATGTGTGTATATATATATATGTATAGATGTGTATATATATATATATGTATAGATGTGTGTGTGTGTATGTGTGTCATATATATATGTATAGATGTGTGTGTGTGTAACTATGTATAGCGTGGGGTGTGTGTATATATATTATTAGGTATGATGTGTGGTTGTATAGATATATATATAATCTATATTATATATCTATCTATATATATGTATAGATGAGGGGCTATTGGTAATATACTGGAAGGCAGTGATGGGCCGGGCAGCTACCATCTTGTACAGTGCCTTGACAACCCACCCGCCATGCATGGCATGATGTCCTGCCAGGAGACACTGGCAGAGATACCTGCAGTCACTTACTGAAATATAATGTCTTCTTTTTATTTCGATTAGGGAGACGTGATGTGACGGATCTGTGATGGACGAGAGTATTCATGCTGGATGTGAGAGACCAGTCACTGGGTAGTAAACCTCCACTCAGGACATCACATTCTCATTTCATTTTGATCTTTACCAAACTTATTGACCCCAGATCAGTGGCTTAACACAGAACCTGTACCACATTGTATTGTCTTGGGTGTAATCTAAAACATGAAAAATTTACATGTACAGATCTGTTCACACTATTTATTTTTCTTTTACCCTAGGTTGTCTGATTAATTCCTACCAAATATTGCCAACTATAGTATGCAGGATATGGGGATTTTAACTGCTCATGAATTACAATGTGCCATAGCAGAAGCTGCTCCATGATCACGGGTGTACATCGGGTGTTCACGCAATATGGAGATTGGACCGCGATATAGGAATCTCACTCCACTTATATCGCGAGCTCTCCCCATCCAAGCTGAAACCTGAATAATGTGTTTTATAGTGGCTGAAGTATTTTAAGGTTAAATAAAATTGACATTGTAAAGTGTTCTAATTCATACGTTGTACACGTCATTGATACTATGTGTTATTCTCGGTGCCATACATAAAGATACAAAGATATAAACCTTGAATTTATATATTTTATTATGGGTGTTAAATTAAGCTGTTTTTCATTACTATGATTGGATATTATGTAAACCACATCCTCTCTTGCTAGTAGAGTTCATTATAATAAACGGAGACCCCTGTCCCCCAAACAAATAGAAGTTCGCTCCGCTTTTTGATAGGTAAATGAAACATCCTGTCGTTTACCCATCAGCCAGGGATCCCTGACCATTACAATGGCTGCAGATGGAGGGTTAATGTTATCTAAGCTGTCCATGAACCCGACAGGCCCTGTAACTAATCTTCAGACTATCATAAGTCCTGCCACAGCACATCACTTCTCTAGGAGGGAAAAGTCACAAACACGGACCCCTGAATCTTTTTAGGGGGTATGGGGAAGGAAATCAATCGGTGAGTATATAGAAATACATTGGGAACAGGAGCTCGCTGGCAAAAACAACGGCTAGAACACACAGGAAAAAATTTGTTCCACCCTCTTGGCCATAGCGCTTAATAAACAAACCTACAGAGGTCAATCATTGTATAACAAAGTAATTACATCATCAAGGGTTAAATGCAACACCGTCTAATGAAAAACTCTGTTGCTTTGCCCTAATCAATAATCATGAATGTAGTAAATTAAAGCGGGGCTGACTGGGTGTGTACATGCCCGTAATAGCTTTGCAGTTAATTAAACATATTATAAAAGAAAGTTTTTTTTTAACAAGGTAGGGTACAGATCCAGGATATTAAAATAACAAATTAGGGACAGAGGCAGGGGCAGGAGGAATCTACCATCAGATATATTCTGATTCCTCATGGTAGTTTCCTTAACGCGTTCAAGCATCTCAGACTTGGTGTCCGCATCCCACTTGATCCGATTGGTATGCCCCCTGTATTATTACTATACAAGCTGTTACTGATGCGTCCCTAGTGTATACAATTGTCGCATGATCTCAGGAGTAGTATTCTGCGGTGCCCAATAGTCAGGATATACCGGATAGGAGTAGGCAGAGGTTGCATAAATTCTTTTACGTAGAGAATAAAAACTCCTCTACCATATATAGGAGTGTTTATGATAGGAGTATCTTTATTTTCAAACAGGAAATACATAATCATAGGTGTAGTAATGTTAATGTACTGCAATTTCATGCAAGACAATCATAACTTGTGCATAATCCACAGAGATGATTGTGTAACTCCTATTGAGGGCAGGCACTAAGAGTACATAAGCGATAGAGTAACGTTAGTAGGGCCCTATGCCCTATACTGTGTGGGCAGTGAGGAGCGAACCTTTAGAGGCCAAGTGCCACAAAACTGCAACCCAAAACCCCCCCTCATGGTACAGCGGAGGTGCCAACAAAATTAAGAAGTACTTACTATCTACCTATCCCCACACTTTCCATCATATTGGCCTCCAGGAGAGCAAACACAGTAGATAGGATGAAAATTTTCATCATTTTAGCTTCTTTACAGTTTCCTCCGTACAAGAAGAATCGTGGGCCAGCAGGAGGTCCTCGCAAAATAATTGACCCTGTCTAATTCTCCACTGGGAGCTGTTCCTACAGAGTCCCAAGTAGTGAAGATACACAAAATATGCTGAAGCAGCATCTTTAGGTTCTTGGAACTGCAGGAAGATTCTTTGAGTCTTGTTGGTGCGCTGGGGGATGCCGAGAGGTCGGTGGCTCACAAAGAGGCTTGGGTGCGCCTCTGGCACCGTGCCATAGGTTCGCAACCACTGGTGTAGGTAACAAGGTGGAATACCCTAGTTTGGGAGTATGCGATGAGTCTTAGCAGCAGGCAGGGGGACCGTTGGGCAGGGTGAAAGCGGCTGGCTATACAGTGTGGAGAGGTTGGGGGTTATAAACTTCGTGGGTGTCACGTCACCCAGCTCTAGGAAGGGAGGAGTGGCAGTTTCTACTGATGCCTGTGGGTATGATAAGGAACAAGCTCTGGTCTGGGAAGGGGAGAAGGGCGGCGAATGTGATAGCACACTAGAGGCGTGCATAATTAGTAGTAATGAAGAGCGCTGAGTTCCCCCCCTTCAACCCCCCTCCCCCCCCCCCCCCCACCCCGCACTGTGTGAGCCTAACTGCAGATGTCTAAAGATTTCTGGACTAAACTAAACGGCTTTGATACCTACTGAAGGCAGCAGTATCTAAATCTCAACAGCTAGTATGTTTGGTTTACTAACGCATTAACAAAGTAGTAGATTTTCTTTTAAACAATTACAGACACCGGGTGCTGGGTTCCATAGAAACACATATATGAGCAGGCCGTGGCAAACCCACATGTGTTTTGATTACCATTTTAAAGGTTTCATGTGAGCGCACCACACAATGGCGAATCTAATTCTGAGAATTACCCATTAGTTCCCGTTGGGGGAGAAATAAAGCTTAAAGCTGAAATATCGCAGATTACTTTCTAAGGTTTCTGGGTGTAGAGTAGCCTCGCGACATGTGATTCTGGGGGAGGAGGCTTACTCCAACCCCCCAGTGCCACTACTGACCCTCCTCCTCATAGCCGACATTTATTGGAGCTCATGCAGGAAACACGTAGCGCGCTGCCTGGCGCCATTGGATACAGACAAATGGGAGTTTAATGCACATTCCCCGAGCCTTCAAAGATGCGGAGACAGCAGCGGCAGATAGAGGAGATTAGAGCAGATAGGTTTAATACCCGGAATAACAATACCAAATTAGTAGATCTGCACCGTGCGGCCCATGTCCGTGACTGACGCGGACCTGAGTCAGGTCGCATAAGTCACAGTGACCCGTGGCGCGCGGTGAAGGGAGCTACAGAAGGTGTGCGGATCGCCATTAGGAGGAAGGTCCGCGGAAGAAGACATCAAGGTTAAGTATATACGGTTATTATTGTATAAGGAAGGCAGCTATAGCTTTTTTAATAGTAAAGGAGGCTGGGCTGTGTATTAGTGAAGGGCGGCCATATAGGGCCTTTTAACGTAAAGGGCGGCCTCTAGGGCTTTTAATTCGTAAAGGGGGGCCTCCTAGGGCTCTAATTAGTAAAGGGGGGCTCTAAGGCCTTTAATGCGCTAAAGTGGGGGCTTAGGGCCGTGAACATTAGTAAAAGGGGGGCCTCTAGGGCCTGTTCATTAGTAAAGGGGGCCGATAGGGGGCTCTTAATTAGATAAAGGAGGTGATAGGGCTCTTAATTAGTGAAAGGGAGGCAGATAGGGGCTCTTAATTAGTAAAGGAGGCCGCTAGGGGCTCTTGATTAGTAAAGGGAGGCCGCTAGGTCTTGAATTAGTAAAGGAAGCCGTAGAGGTTTTTATAAGTAGGGAGCGCTCATGGGTTTTATTAGTAAGGGCGAGGCGCTAGGGGTTTTTTCTTAGTAAAGGGAGGCGCCTAGGGGTTTTTATTAGTAAAGGGAGGCCGCTAGGAGGTTTTTATTAGTAAAGGGAGGCCGCTGGGGTTTTTTTATTAGTAAGAGGGAGGCCGCAGGGGTTTTTTATTAGTAAGGGAGGCCGCAGAGGTTTTTATTAGAAAGGGAGTGCGCTCGGTGGTTTTTATTAGTAAAGGGAGGCTTTTAGACGGTTTAGTGTAAGTTTGTGATATTTTGGTTGGTGGTGTGCCAGATTTTGAAGGAAAAAGTGTGCGCTGCTCAAAAAAGGTTGAACATCATGCTCTAGAAGTGACGAGTTCCTTCTCAGGGAGGGGAATAGCTCTGCTGGAGCATCGACTTCCCATTAGTTGTAGGGGACCATGTGTTCTACTGTTGGAGGGTCTGATAGTATACAGCTGCTTCTCAGGGACCGGGCAAAAATCTATTCTTAATAAGGACCTGGCACAAAATCCTGAAGTAAGGAAATTCTGTTTTCAATACCTTGACAAACATTAAATTTTTGAAGTGACAATAAAATAGGTAAATCTGGTCAACTTCTGACAGATTGCTGAGAGCTCTGTGTTATGGCCCTGTGGGGATATTACAGTGTGTGGTGTACAGGTAAGGCGCACTTCCCGTATGTGACCAGGTAAATGGTGTTTACTTCCCAACCTTAACGTGCCAAGTGGGTGTGAGGGAACAGGTGAAGGCTTTAGCGCAATTCAATGCCAGGCCAGTCCTGGTTTTGGGGGAACTCCCAGTTGGAACCATGACGCATTTATTAAGGCGGTTGGCGCCTCCCGAATAGAAGGAGTGCAGCAAAGTTGCCACGGGGTTGGAGATACTTTATCGCTGGCGCACAATGTTGTAATGTTGTGCTATATGTTCATCTCATGTGTTCAAGTCTGTTGTCCTTGGAGCTAACAAGAAGCAAAGAGGTTGAATCCTATAAGTATGAAAACACATGAGGAATCTATGGAAACATGGATATCTATCTGAACTGGTAATGTGTACTACTAGCAGTGACACATGTATGTTTAGTCTCTGAACCCTGACTGTTAGCTAAGGTATGGGGGGATATACGAGTCAGGTGATTCGTGCTTTGTTGGATTTTAGTATCTAACATGGATTATGAAAATAAAACTCTTAGGTGTTCATTACTAGTTTTATCGAGTCAATATTTATTGGGTTCTTACAATCTACACCACCCGTTTTAGTAGAGGGTCTCTATATAAAAAACAAATTAACTGGACTATACCTTTTAGCTGAACTTTTAGACATAATTTTTGTGCTGTGGAAGGGCCCCAATCGGCTTACAAATAAGTACAGAAACAAAATACTTATTACGTATAAATGGCGCCACCTCTAGATCCTCTCTCACACTCTTCTATTCTGTCCTCTGGGTTCTTGGCAGCGCAAGCAGAGCCAAGTCTATGCAATCTGCCCGTGCACAAACACTATGACACGCCGTGACTTCCGCCCATATTCGGAACCGGAGATTGAGAGAGTAGAGAATGCCGAAGTGATGCGTCAGAAGGCGAATACTAAGTTTTTTTAGTGCAGAATGCTGGATATAGTATAAAAAATATTGGGAGGGGGTCGCTGTCATTGATAGGTTGGAAGGCCGGAGTGAACATTTTCTTCATGGGGGGCTGCTTCTGAGCATTTTATCATTAGGGGTGGTTATGGACATTTATTAACCAGGGTGGGCCCTGTTGGGACATTCATTAGTAAGGGGAGGCTGTGGTGGAACATTATCCAAGGGGAGGATGCTGGACATTTTACAAACAGTAGTGCTAACATTTTCAACATAGGCTTACTGGGTCCAATAAGTTTTCAGTTTTATTTTTATCTGCATACGTCTTATGCTCAAGTATATATGTAGTATGGCAGCAGTCTATAGTAGTGTCATTTTAGGGTTCAAATAATTGTTAATAATTATAGTGAAGCATAAATATAATAGTCAACGAGCAGGGGACAATTTTTAAATAATATTTTGAGAATATGATAATTGTTCATTGGTATGATAATAATTTAATATATAAATATTTGATACGGAATATGTTTTTGTTTGGTTTATTCTATTAAACTCAGAGGGACATGAAAGAGTAACAAAAAGCACTCAGCTACAGGGCCATAAACTGAAGATGATGGGCCCGGCAAAGTCATATGCAGCCTTCGACAAACTATAATGTATTATTTCAGTTTACTAGTCTTCTATAGGAAAGAGAACATTAGGGCCCAACTACGCCTCCTGGGCCCGGTTGAAACTGCAAACCTATGCTCAGCTCCCACAGTTAAAAATAACGGGAAGATTTATCAAGATGTTAATTTTAAGAATGTGCTTAGTTGCCATGGCAAACATACAGCTAGCTGTCATTTAGTAGGTAATGAATATTTAAAGGGGGAGTTGTCATTGGTTGCCATGGGACCACATAGCACTTCTTAAAATTAGACAGCTTGATAATCTCCACCCTATTCCAATCTTAATTGTTTGTTTCATACGACAAACCACGAGCAGACCTTAATCAGGAGGACGTCCATGTGTAAAAAACCAACAAGCACACACAGAACGATGGAAAAGGGGCCAATCAGACCACTGGTGCTTTAATAGCCATTGTGATTTCTCAAGCCGCCAATCAAAAAAAGCGGATTTATGGGCTTGAGAAGGTTAAAGCACTGTCATTTGAGAGCATTTTAAATCATGAAAAGGGGGGGGGGGGGGGGGGGGGGGGGGGGGGGGGGGGGGGGGGGGGGGTGGGGGTGGGGGTGGGGGGGGGGTGGGGGTTGTGGGGGGGGGGGGGGGGGGGGGGGGAGGGGGGGGGGGGGGGGGGGGGGGGGGGCGGGGGTGGGGGGGGGGGGGGGGGGGGGGGGGGGGGGGGGGGGGGGGGTGGGGGGGGGGGGGGGGGGGGGGGGGGAAACCCCAAAAATAAAACACAAAAAAAAAAAAAAAAAAACAAAAAGGTTGTTTGATATTTTCTTTATAAAATTAATTAAGAAATTCAGCCAGTTTGTCGAGAAGGACTGCAAAAAACTCACGATTTAAACCGTAAGGCGCGCACTTTAACCGGGTAAGGATGGCCTTTTCCCTGGTTTTTCATGTCCATTTTTCAATCACAACCTCAAAAACCTATAACTTTGTTAGTTTACAAGTAAGAGCTGTGTGACGGCGTGTTTTCTGACGTAACAAAGTGCACTTCATATGATGGTATAAATATGCCATGCCCATGTACTACGGAAGACGGGAAAAAATTCCAAATGCAATGAAAAATGGTGAAAAAAATCATTTGCGACATTTCGTGTGGCGTGGATATACGTCTTTCACTGAGCGCCCAAATGAATGTCTACTTTATCATGGGTCGGTACGAGTAAGGGGATACCAAAATTTGTATAGGTTTTATAATGTTTTCATACATTTACAAAAAAAAAATTAAAACCTCGTACAAACATAAATTTTTTTGATTTTGCCAACTTCTGCGCTAATAACTGTTTATTACTATGGTGTACGGAGTGTGGGTGGGTCATTTTGCAACAATTTGATAATAGTTCAATGATATTATTTTTAGGACTGTACGACTCTTGATCACTTTTATAGTTATTTTTTAAGCTTTTTCAAAAATGTCAAAAAAGTTGCCATTTCGACTTGGGCGGATTTTCCGTGCGGGGTTAACGCATTGAAAAAACGTTATCATATTTTGATAGATCGGCATTTTGAAGCGTGTCGATACTGATGTGTTATGATTTTATGTTTATTTAGATTATGTCAATTTAGGGAAAGGGGGTGATTGAAATTTTAGGGTTTTTTAGTATAATTTTTTTTTTTAACTTTTTTTTATTTTATTTAAAACTATTTTTCAGACTCCTAGGGTACTTTCACCCTAGTTGTTGTCTGATCGATTCCTATCATATACTGCCCTTACTACAGTATGGCAGTATATGGGGATTTCTTCCTCATTCATTACAAAGTGCATCAGCAACATGTAATGCAGGTTAAAACGAATTAGGCCTGTGGGTTCTTCGGAGACTCGAGGCTACAATGGAGAGATCGCGCCCACGATGACGTCACGGGGAGCGGCGTATTCATATGTGTAACGCATGCGGACGCCCATGACCCGTATCTGTTTGAGGCTGCCGGCCAGCATTTGCCAGGAGCCCACGCTGTGAAACACCGCGTCGGTGCTATCACTTGTGCTAATACAGCAGCACACCAAGCACCCCCTTGAACCGGCTATGGAGACGTGGCTCAGCCCGGAGCTCTCCATGCTGACGTGACGAACGCCGCAGTGACTACACGGCAGGCCCCCTGCCCCGGTCGCGAAACGCTTAAAAACAAATCAGCACGATTATGGGGTGCAGGTGCATGGAGAAGGTTCACAGGATGAGCCCTTCAGGCAGGTAAGTCTTGAAGTCATTTTGTGGTTTTATCAACATGTGGCTGACCATCACCTCAGGTTGATTTCGATCCTCGCCTTTCCCGTCCCTCGTGACACGCATCCTGGTGAAAGGCCACGTCCTACCATGACCTGCATGGGTATATATTAACACGACCCCGAGGCTCCCGGCTCGGTTCTTTCTTAACTGCCATCCTCTTCATTACAACCGCCTTGCGACTCGCCATTCCTTTATTTTTTTTGTTAACCCATATGAATAAGTTGGAACCGATACCCTATACTGCACCCCCACCCTAACTGTAGGTTATTTGGGTCAGCATAGTAGGATGTGAAACAGACAATCATCGTGTAGCATTCAGTACCCAACCTAGGATGTCTGAAAATATGTAAAAGTAAAATTTAATTAAAAAAAGTAAAAAAATATTTTTCTTATGAGTAAAATCCAACCTCAAAATTCAAATCACCCCAGTTCCCTTTACAATTAATTGTATAAATATAAATTCAAAACGTAAACATAACATAACACACCGTAGGTTCGCCTGCTGTCCGAAAAAGCCCCATCTATGAAAATATAATATACAGGTTTATCACTTAACCGTTCTACCTAAACCCGTCTATCTAATTTAACTCACGCACCACTATATAGAGTCGGAAGTAGAAAATGTCACTGTTTTCCATGCTTTACCCTACTTATACAAAAAAATAAAAAATTTAAAGTTCACCACCAACTTCTGATCCACTTTAAAAGGTTACAGGTTTTGCAAAGATAGTAGAATGACAAAGGACATCCCCCAATCCATCTAGTTTGTGATATAAGTTGTGACAGACTTTCAAAACCACAGTTATGTATCGAAGTGGGAAGTTATTACGCCCGAAGAGGCAAAACTTAACCTTCTTTTGTAAAATGTATGCAAACATCATAAAACTATACAAATTTGGTATCCCCGTGATCGCATGACCCAAAAAAATAAAGTGACATGTCATTTAGGGTGCACAGTGGAAAACGTAAAAACAAGCTCACAAGAACATGCGAAGCGGTTTTTCACATTTTA
Source organism: Engystomops pustulosus (assembly GCA_019512145.1). Taxonomy (NCBI): domain Eukaryota; kingdom Metazoa; phylum Chordata; class Amphibia; order Anura; family Leptodactylidae; genus Engystomops; species Engystomops pustulosus. Next base: position 61,161,803 of record CM033645.1, on the reverse strand, counting down.
CTCTTGGAATTTTTTTTCCGATTCCAGAGTAGGACATGGAAGAATTAATATACGGTCACTCTGAAGGGTAACTTGTTCCGCAGAATAACCTCAACAAATGTTAAAAAAGTAAAAAAGTGATAGACTTTTGAGGTGTGTGTGAAAACTAGAAACGAATAAACAACAAAAGGGCCGGTGTTCAGATGCATAACGCTTAGATCTATTATATCCTGCGTTGGTTTTTACACAGCTCTCGGGTACAGAAAGGATAAAACCCCTTCACTTATAGTATGATGTTTAAAAATAACTGACCTTTCTATAACTAAATATAATGTATTAATGGGCAGAATGTTATTATAAATATGGGGAGCCCAGAGTGGCATATTTAGTACATCAAAGGGTACAGCTGGGTTGCGCCCCCTGGCAGCTTATTATATTAGGAGAATACAACATGAACAATTGTTGTATCTAGGCATCTAGCTTCTCATGGTCGATCCGCTTTGAAAATGTATTTACAACACCATTTTGTTACTCCATATCAACTTATTGGCGGTCCTCATCTTAAGAATTTCAACTCGATCAGTCACCATCTTTAGACCCTCGAGTATCTTACCAAAAGGACCCTCTGGATATTCTGGTAATTTTCTTACTTGTCCTTACATTTTCTTTACGTGCCTTAGTGCCTACAATAAAAAGCTATAACCTATTATCACAGGTCTTACTCGTATCATGAATGCTTTTATGTTTTTTAATCACCTGGGTCTCTCTCCTCTAATCCGTATCCTTTCCTCCTTCCTCTTTTCCCCTCTTTCCTTCCGGGGTCCCTTCCTCACAACCCATCCCACATTTTTACCCAACACCTCCGCAATTTTTGTCACAGAAGTACTTATATTCAACACAAACGTATCTCTGTATTGGGGTATTCACTCTTCTTCCAAACCCTCCGAATACCCCACACCCCTAACCCCATCCGCCTGGTACCAGTTTTTCCCACGCACCTCCTACCCCATATCACAACCCTCACCACATTTAACTGACACTAAACCCTATCACCTACTGTATCCCCCCACTTGTGTTGTCACGCAACATATTGTCCGGTAAGCCCTGTATTTGGAGGTCTTCTAATTTCCACAAACGACTCTTATGACTATTCGTACGAAGTCCTCTTCCTTCGTTTGTGTAGTCAAAGGCGCAGCAATGTACAGAAATAATTGTGATCTACTACATCTGCTGGTTTCGAGTTTATAGTCATCACGCTTTTTCACTGCTACTTCATTTGGTTTCTTGATCCTTTGGGGACAGCCGAGAGAATTCCCGCGATTTAATTGCATCTTGACCGGACCCAGAATTCCTGACATGTTGCAGTACGCACTCTCCAATCAATGACTACTAATCTTACTCAGCAATAATCTAGAGAGCATTTAATTGAGATTTACTACTCCGTATTTTAATAATAAGAAATCATTCTTACCCAGGAAGATTGTGTTCTGATTATAGCTGCACACAAACTTCAGTTTTCATAATTTTGTATGCCTGTATATAGTAATACTTTTACCTTGGACCTGTAACCCCCAATCCAGAAGACGAAAGTAACATGCTGCTATAAGATCACTGTACGTAAATTTCACCTGATTCAAAGGGAACCGTTAACAGGAGAACCCATTTTGCATTTCCCTTCATTCCCACAGCTATGTACCTTTACACTGCCTAATGAGTGTGTTGTATACCAATAAAGTTTGCAGAAAAAAACGTCAACGTACCGTTCAATGCCCCTGTGCCTCTGACCAGGTACTTGTTCCCTGAGACGGCGCTATATAGAGGCAGCCCCCTATTGCTCTGTAGGGCCTAGGGGACATAATCTAGGGCAAACTTGTCAGTTTGGACGACAACAGGCATTGTGTTTAAATTGTAGGATCAAAGGAGTCCCTAAAAAAACCTCCAACTCCCTGCAGTAAACGAAAGCCTTATAGGACAGTCATCCAACACAGAGACGAACTCTGTTTTCTGGAAGGGTCCAAAGGAGCATTGTGCTTCACCAAGGTCTCGGGCCCCGTTATTGCGTATGATAGTCCTAAACAAAGTGGGAACAGTGGTCCCATTGCGGTGAAATGCACAAAGGAGCCGAAGGTCCACCTAGAGACCGAAGAATACCTTTATGGCCAGAAGAGTGGCAAGAGAAAACACATGGCTTGGTCTATATTCGGAGGCTTCATCGACAATCTTTTAAGGTTGCTAATTAAACAGTTTAAGTAAGTGAAAGGCAAAAAAAAGAAACTGGAATGTTCTGTCAATTATATCAATTTTAAATGGTGTATAAGTACATCAGGAATGGACCTAATTCATGTTGTAAGAGGGACCAAACTTGTTCGTAACAGCTGCTCTATTTGACCCCCCAAAGATTGGATATGAGATCTCCCTTAGGTGGCTTGAAGGAAAGAGAAGGTATATTGGCAGGTTCTATAACGAAAGAGGGTATAGTATTTAAAGAAAATGGGGTCCTGTAGGTAATAAGAGAAGGATGAAGGGCAGCGGATATGTTTCAAGAAGAAAAAACATTGGGATAAATCCTGGGGACTCATTAGTTACCGAGGTGATGTATTCTCGTTGAAGAAAATGGGGTCTATAGGTAAAAAAAAACAAAAAGAGTGAAAGCATGGTCATTAATATGGCTACCCAATTTTGGAACATTGGGTGGTAGAAAACATTGAAGGAAAATGGGAGACAACGAAGAAGACGCAACGATGACACGGCATACCCTATTGAAGCAACTTCCACCATTTCTCCACGCTCATCAGACCAGTAAGTTTCACTAATTTGAACGTTGATGCTAAATTAATTTTAAATGCTAAGATATTTGCGGTAAGGTTTACTCACTTTCTGTAAAACTATTTAGAGATTGGCTAAGAGGAACCTGCCTTGAAATGGAGGGAAAACACCTGTGGAAATGGATTGGGGAATGCTGTAGGCGGCAGTGGAGGAGGCCCATAATTTTTTTATAGGTGTTACTCTTTATCCCAATTTTCTAATATTTTAGACAAAACGTTGGAATGTATTATGCCCACTGTAACAATTTGTATGGTGTTGGGCAATCTGTGCGCTGGGCATAGTGTTCTTGTCTTTTTAAGAGGCCTATCGTCTAAAGACTATGTGCTACTTGCAGAAAGTAGGGATCTCATAATTCAATGTAGGTGGCTTTTTGGAAGAAGAGGTTGTATTGCAATTCCTGGGACCACATTTATACTGATGATGGTTCAGCATTTGAAGCAACAATTTTGGTCCTAAGGTGAAGAGGGAGGAATGATGGGCAGCGATCTGTTTCAGGACAGAGAGAGCATGTGATCAAAAATCATGGACCACATTAGTACTATGTGTATTTATCTTTGACGAAAAGGTCTGGGTCCTGAAAGGTAAACAAAACACAATGGTCAAGGCAGCAGCTCATTCTGAGCGAGTGAAAGCATGGAGAATTAATATGGAACCAATGGAACATGTGTAGGATAACCATGGAAGAAAATGGCTACAAAGGAAGAACGACTGAACGATTGAAGCATCCACTATTGAAGCATTCTATGCACACATTTAAAGCATCCAGACCACCAGTAAGCTTCTACTAATTTTGAACGTTGATGATAAAGTAATGTGTAAATGTAAGATATGTGTTTAAGGTTTACTCCCTTTCCTCCCAAAACTATTTAGAGATTGGTTACGAGGAAACTCTGCCTTTTATGGCAGGGAAACACTTGTTGGAAAGGTTGATGGAACGGACTTAGGGGCAGTGGAGGAGGCCTATTTTTTGTCATGGCTCGTAAAAAATTTCATCATCTATTTTGAGAACAAAAGTGGAAGTATTATGCCAGTTAACAAGTGCAAGGGTCTGGGCACATTGGCTGGGCATTAGGGTCTCTTGTCTTTTAAGAGGCCTATTGTCCTACAGTCTATGTGCTTACTGCAGAAGTTAGGAGCGTAATATATTCAGTTGTAGGTGGCTTTATGAGAAAAAACAAGGGGGGGGGGGGGGACACCACAAGGTTGCTAGTGAAATTCCTGGGACCCATTATAATGTGATGGTACCTCAGCCTTTGAAGAAAAAATGGTGTCTATAGTGAAGATGCGCAGGAATATGAGGGGCACACTGACTATGTTCAGGAAGATCTAAGACGCATTGTTGCAGAAATATGGACCATTAGTACTATGATTGTAGGTATCGTTGAAGAATGGGTCATATAGGGAACGAGCACAATGTTGAAGTGGCCAATCATATGTTTTCTGGAAGAAAGAGCATTGTGATTTGAAACATGGGAATCCTATTTTAGTACCATGATGGGATTCATCTTTGAAGAAAATGGGGTCCTAAAGGTGAAAAAAAACAATGGCTACAGGTCGCCGCTCCTATTCTGAGGATGAACAGCAGGGCGCAGCTAAATATGGTACCCCAATGGAACATTGGTCCGGCGTGAAACCATTGAAGGAAAATGGCCGACTACAACAGGAGAAGATGCAACTTGATTGACAGCATCCCTCGATGAAGCAGTTACCATTTCAAAGCCATTCGACAAGTAAGTTCTCACTAATTGGATAAGTTTATGCTAGAATTAAGTTTAAATGCTAAGAGATTTGATGGACAGGTTTACTCCCTTTTTCTGTAACTATTCGAGATGGTTAAAGAGGACACTCTGCCTTTAGTTCCTGCAGGGCAAACACCTTTTGGAAATGGGATGATGGACTGGCTGTAGGGGAAGGGAGGGGCCTAATTTTTTAAGGTGCTCTTTAAACAATTTTTAATAGTTTAGAAAAAAAAGTGGAAGTATCATGCATGTTAAAATTTGTATGGTGTTCTGAGCACATCTGGACTGGCTAGTGTCTCTGTCTTTTTAAGAGGCTTTATGTCCTGCCAGTTTGTGCTAATTGCAGAAGTTAGGTATCAATACTATTCATTTGTTAGGTGGCTTTGATGGAAGAAAGAAGGGAGGATGAATTCCTGGACCCCATTTATACTGATGATGGATCAGCATCTTAAGAAACCGGGGGTGCTATAGGTGAAGAGGGCCAGGACATGATGGGCAAATGATCTGTTTCCAGGAAGAAAGAGCATTGTCGATTATTCCTGGGACCCCGTAGTACCTATGATGGTATTTATCGTTGAAGAAATGGGGTCCTATAGGTGAAGGAACAATGTTTGAAGTGCCAATCATCTGTTTTTGAAGAAAGAGATTGTGATTGAAACTGGGACTCCATTAACCTATGATGGTATCTTATCTTTGAGACAAGGGGTCCTAAGGTAATCAAACACAATGGCAAGTGCACCGAGCTCCATGCTGAGGAACTCACGGCATGGAATATTCAATACCCTCACTATGAAGTGCAATTTGTTACGCAGAAAAAAAGCTGTCACAGAACTCTTTACGTGTAAAAATAAAAAAGTTATAGATTTTTTTACAGCAGATTTATACATTTACCATCCTAACATGCTGTATTTATTTTCCTTATAATATAAAACTAGTAAAAATAAAATCACTAATAATAAAAACAGATCACTTCAAACCACCTTTTCCTCACCAAAATCTCCTACATTTTGTGATGGATTGGATAAAGGCAATAATAGAACTCTAATGCAAACAAAACTATACACATTTTCAGCATATCAGTTGTTGTCTGAAATCTCACTTTCACTATTAGCATCCAATCAGACTTGGTGAAGAGATCCCAATCCTTCCTACTAAGCCCCACCCCTTCCCTAATAAGCCCCAAAAGGGGGTGATTTAACACAAAATACCGGCGGCTCGTTCCCGATCGCAGGCGTTTCCATAGAAACGCCGATGCTATCAGGCCTCGGCCCGCCCCGGTGGCCGCGACTTTGTTTGCGTTTGCAAGCGCAGACAAAGCAGATTGACGCCACGCCCCCCTTGTGGTGCCAGATACATCATGAGACTTAAAGGGGTATTCTGATTTCGACAAATTAATGTAATTGTTTGCATGCTAAAAAATACAAACTACATTTCCTCACAGTTTTTCTATGTCTCTCGTGCTAGTTCATTCTCTTGGAAAGCTTCTGATGTTTACTTTCAGGGACAGACATCCACTGACTCACACAGTTGCACGCTCGTTTATCGCAGAGTATCAAGCTGGTGGGTTATAAAGACGGTGCAACCTGTTGGCAGTGGGTAATTCTGTCCCCTGGAAATCCCCTAGCAGCTTTCTATAGAATTACAGCAAGATCTAGAAACCTGAGGAATTGATACGAGAAAGTGGTATGTTGAAAACTGTATAACTTTTCATTATTCAAACAATAACATTTATTTGCTAAAATGGGAATACTCCTTTAAGCCTCTAGATTTATCCGGCGGGGGGTGCGGTCGCCAAGCAAAACTACACCAGGCCCAACCTGGTCCACATGGCATGGAGGTGGCTTTATCACATCATTTCACTGCTTCCATGTCAGGAAACTGGTGTAGAAGCAGGAATAAATCACCCCCTTTATGTTTTGGGGATTATTAGGGAAGGGGTGTGGCTTAGCAGGAAGGATTGGGATCTCTTCACCAAGTCTGATTGGATGCTAATAGTGAAAGTGAGATTTCAGACACAACTGATATACTGAATAGTTTTGGTTTGCATTAGAGGTCGTATTCTTGCTTTAATCCAATCCATCACACATGTATGAGATGTTGGTGAGGCACAGGGTTTGAAGTTATGTTTTGTATTATTCGTGATTTTGAATTTTATCTAGTTTATATTCTCGGGAAAATATGAATCAGCGTGTTAGGATGGTAAATGTTAAATCTGCCTGTAAAAAAGAATTTAGCAAGTTTCCACTTTAAAGGAAACTACCATGAGAATCAGACGTAGAATCTGATGTAGAGCCTCCGCCTTCCGTCTGCCCTTAATCTGTAATGTAATAATCCTGGAAGCGAATCTGACATGTTAAGTAATATGTAAATTAACTGCAGAGGCTACTGGGCGTGTTACTGCCTGGCCGGAGCGATTGGAAGTTACAATTGGGGCTACGGCTAAGAACCCTCTATTTGGAACACGTAGACTTTTTATTCTTCAGTGACGTCTATGTTTTAATTTTTTGTCTAATAAAGTGGATTTTTAATCTAAAAAAATTTCTCACTGTAAGTGAATCGGATCCCATTTTTTTCTTCTCATTTGAATGACTATGGTTCCCCATCCAGACAGCTTGTATATGGCAAAATGATCCCGACAAAAAAAAACACACCCTTAACCCTTAGTGACAGCTTATATGTTGACCAAGCCCTGTTCTCTTCAAAAATTCTTTTTACTTGTTACCATGCGTTTCATTATTGTTGGATGGTTAACATTGGACAAATCTGCTTATACTTCAGCCCAAACACATATAATCATGTAACAACGCATCCAATATTCACTCGTGAAGCACCTATGAGTCAAGGCTGCACCCACCGCAGATTGGTTACTGTACTTAATGTAAAACAAGAGTGTAGTGTAATGTGTGTATTAACAGTATTTGTGTTTCATCCCAAAACTGTGTGGGTGTTTCCATGTATCACAGAGGGCATTTATCAGTGTTTTGCTGGTTTTCGGAGATTTTTTTACAGTTTTGTCACTGTTGGGTTTTCTTGCAGGTTTTATGGAAGCACTAACCTTAGTAGGTTTCCTCATGTCGACCAGAATTAAATGTCACGGAACCCACACACGGGGGAATTATAAACGCAGTTGCTCCACAATTCTGGTGCTTTTGTGCTAAAAACACTGTCTAAAATGCCTTGCACCTCAGTTATCAAGGCTTTTAGACTTTTTTGGGGGCACTTTCCTGACTCGTCCGATTAAGGGGGCTTGATCTTCAGGAGATGGGAGTGGCATCGTAAGATATTCTTGCTCACAGTTTAGACAAACTAAAAGTAGGTCTAAATTAGGAACTGACAGTCTTAGGCCCTTTCCCCACTTGTGAGTGTAATGCGCTGAACTCGCATCACACCCCAGCGAGTGCTGCCTGGATCTCCCGGCCCGAACGCTGCAAACCAAACTGAACTGACATGCTGAGTTCATTTCCGGTTTGCAGCGTTTGGGCCGGTAGATCCAGGCAGCACTCGTTGGGGTGTGATGAGAGTTCAGCGCATTACACTTGCAAGTGTGGAAGGGCCTAAGGCAACATTAAGACAACTGTATGGGGAACATATGTATGGGCAACGTATATACATCATATATATGTCCCCCATAGACAGCACGGTGCTGCACACGTGCACCAACGTTCAGTCCAGTCCATTAGCCAGGAGAAAGATAGGATATGACAGCGTGCGCCATATATATCGCTATGCAGAGGGGCAGGGGTGAGCAGCGCAGGTGCCCCCCATGCTACGTTACCACAGGCACATGTTCATGTGAATGTAGCCTTATACTGCACCAGAATTCCTCATCACAGTGATAAATCTGGCGCAGCAAAAGATTATTGTTTTCCAGCTAGAAACTGGCGAAACCTTAGACACATTGTTAAATTCCCCCATACAGTGTACAAAACACATAATGGGGCAGATTTATCAAGCTGTCTGAAAGTCAGAATATTCCTAGTTGCCCATGGCAACCAATTACAGCTCAGCTTTCGTTTTACCAATGCTCAAGAATATTTTAAAGGCAAGCTGTAATTGGTTGCCATGGGCAACTAGGAATATTCTGGCTTCCAGACAGCTTGATACTAGGAATATTCTGGCTTCCAGACAGCTTGATAAATCTGCCCCAATAGATGTGGAGCAAAACTTGAAGGCTAGTCTTTAGTGCACATTATTCAAGACTGATGTTTTTTCTTTTATCTCTGCCCCATTATCTACAGGAAAATCCTAGTAAAAACATATGGGAAAACTATGGCTACTAATATGCCAGTCGGAATAAACCATGTGTCAAAGCATCATGGGGGATACTTGTAAATATAAATTAGAATCCATTAATGTAACTGACCCAAAGGAAGTAAATATACACAATATATTATATTACTGATACTGTACAGCATATAGTGGATATAGGAGTAAGCGTACTGTGTGAAAATGGAGCAGTCCATGTCTATTACTGTATACAGAAGTCCCTGTCCTGGTTGTTTATTCATGAGCATTCAGCCATAGCAAACCACAGCATATATGGAAAAGTTGGGGTGGGCTTTAGAACGTTCACCTTCTTTGTGAAGTGTAGCAACTGTCTATGTCCGGGGGTCATGGCTATAATTATACTAAAGGAAGATGTAAAGCGTTGGTGTTGGGGGAGCGAGTCCTCACCAAATCCACTCTGGATTTTCCGTAACGATCAGTCGTAACTTTCATCCCGCAGGCTATAACATTTCTTCCAACTTTAGTTGATACAGTACTTACATGAGCAGAATCGATACTGTCATTTATGGTCTCATACACTTGGATATGACGGATTTTAGGAGACTGCAACTGACCACAAGTTGATGTGGGCGGCGGGAAGGCCAATAACATAGGGGTTGTGGAGTGGATACAGATTTTACTGATGACGGGACAACGCTATATGGGTCCTAAAACTAACTGCCACAGTTAAATAACTGATATCTGGGATACTGTAGTGTTATTTACCATAGTTAGATTATAGATTAATATAGTATAATGGTTATATATATATTATACATGATAGTGGTTGATATATATGTATATATGATAGATGGGTGTATATATAACAGTATGATGTGTGTATATAATATAGTATGATATCATGTAGTTATGATATACTCACTATATGTATAGATGTGTGGGTGTGATATTTAATGTGTATAGATGTGGTGGGATATATAGTGTATATGTATAGTCTGTGATGGAGTGTAATATTATTATAGATTAATATTTATTATAATATAGTATTGTATATGAGAGGATCTCTGTAATTTATACTGGTAAGGCCGTGATGGGCCGGGGCAGAGTCATCTTGTACAAGTGCTTGGAAGAATCCTACCCGCCCATGCCTGGCAATTGATGTCCCGCAGGAGACACCTGGGGATACCTGCAGTCACTTCACTGAATAATGTCTCTTTGTTATTTCAGAGTAGGGCGTGATGTGGCCGGTATCCTCTGATGGACGAGACGTATTAGCTGGATGGTGGAGACAGTCACTGTAGTACATCGTCCATCAGTGACATTCAATTCAGTATTTGTATCCTTTACCAACTTTATTACCGCTCAGTGGGATTCTACACAGAAACCGTCACCCATGGTAATGGATTGGGTGTAATCGTAAACATGAAAAATTCATGTACAGCTGTGTCACAATTATTTTTTTTACCCTAGGTTGTCGGATTAAGTCCTACCAAACTATGGCCATACTTATAGTCTGGCATCAGTATATGGGGATTTAACTGCTCATGAATTAAATGTGCCATAGCAAAAGTGGCTAGCACTGGATTCAGGGTGTACAGGGAGTCCTCACTGCATTGGAGCTTGGACCGCGAATAGGATCTCACTGCACTCCATATCGCGATCCAATTCCCCTCACACTCCTGAAAGCCTGACATTAATGTTATTTATATGTGGCTGAAATATTTTAAGTTTAAAATAAATATGACATTTTAAAGTGGTTCTAATTGCATTACAGGTAAACGTTCATTGATATCTGTGTTTATTCTCTGCTCATAAAATGTAATAGCCAAAGATATTAAACAGTGACATTGTATATATTTTTTTATGTGTTGTGTAATAAAGCCGGTTTTGTTCATTCTATTGAGTTGATTTTATTACACATCCTCTTTTGTCAGTAGATGTTCATTTATAATAAACGGAGACCCCTGTCCCCCAACAAAGAGACGTTCTGCTCCGCTTCTCGGATATGTAAAATGAAACTCCGTTTTACCTCATCAGCCAGGGATCCCTGACCATACATGGGCTGCCAGATGGAGGGTCATGTTATCATCTGTCCATGAACGTCGAGGACCTGAATAACTAATATCAGGCTATAATAAGGTCCGAGCCACAGCCACATCACTTCTATAGGAGGGGAAAAGTCACAAACACGGGCTACCCCTGACTATATTTCGTTCGGAGGGGTTGACTGGGTGAAGGAAATCCCATCTGTGTGTATATCGAAGATACATGGGAACAGGAGCTCGCTGCAAAAAAACGACTAGAACCAACAGGAAAATATTTGTTCCACCCTCTTGGCACTAGGAAGCTTATAACACATAAACCTTACAGAGGTTCTATCATTGGTATAAACAACGTACATTACATACATCAAGGTTAAATGAAACTAGCTATGAAAAAACTCTGTTGCCTTCTGCCTATCAGTATCCTGGTATGAAATTAACTGCTAGGGGCCTACTGGGCAGTTGTGGATGACTAAACATAAGCCCCAGTAAGTCTGCAGTTAATTAACAATTATAAAATAAGTGTTTTGTAACAAGTTAGGTACGATCCAAGGATATTACAATAAAAAATTAGGGGCAGAGGAGGCAGGAGGAATCTTGACCAAGCATCTACTTCTGATTCCATATGGGTAGGTTCTATTAAGCCAGCGTTTCAGCATCTCAGGACTTGGGTGTCAGCAACACTTGGATCGCCATTGGTTGCCCCCTGTTATTATTACTTATACACGGCTTCCTTTTAATGTACTTCTATGTTACAATTGTCGCATGTATATCAGGTAGTGTATCTGGGTGGCCAATCTTACAGGATATACCGGATAGGTTAGCAGAGGTTGCATAATTCTTTCCTGTAGAGTTATAAAAAATCCTCTTCCATTTATAAGGAGGTGTTCTTCCTGATGGAGGAGTATTTTCATTTTCAAAACGAAATAAATATAACCATAGGTGTAGATAATGTTCGGTACGTGCATTATGCAAGACATCAAACTGTGATAAATATCACAGAGATGATGTGGAACTCCTTGCAGTGATGGCGAAAAAACCTTGTAGAGACGAGTGCCCCAAACTCCAACAAGACCCGCTTATTTATCGCAAAGTGCCACACCGAAATTTTAATTGTGATTTATACTCCTTTTCGTTGAGTTTTCATTGATACAGCACTCTGAGAGACACCAACCAGGCAGAAAAATAGCCCAGGTAGCGACTGTAACTTAAAAATAGCTTGGCCCACCAGCCCGTGGGCGTCTGGGACGCCGGACGATGTAACTGACCCAAAGGAAGTAAATATACACAATATATTATATTACTGATACTGTACAGCATATAGTGGATATAGGAGTAAGCGTACTGTGTGAAAATGGACCAGTCCATTTCATATACTGTATACAGAGTCCCTGTCCTGGTTGGTTTCAGTCCATTTCATATACTGTATACAGAGTCCCTGTCCTGGTTGGTTTATTCCATGAGCATCAGCCAATAGCAACACAGCATTATATGAAAAGTGGGTGTGGCTTTTAGAACTGTCACCTTCTTTGTGAGGTGTAGCAACTGTCTATGTCCTGGGGTCCTGGATAATTACACTACAAGGAAGATGTAAAGCGTTGGTGTTGGGGGAGCAGGAAAAGTGGGTGTGGCTTTTAGAACTGTCACCTTCTTTGTGAGGTGTAGCAACTGTCTATGTCCTGGGGTCCTGGATAATTACACTACAAGGAAGATGTAAAGCGTTGGTGTTGGGGGAGCAGTCCTACCGAAATCCACCATCTGGTACGTTACATCCAGTTACTTCATCCCCAGCAGCTATTAACAGTTTCTTCCACTTGTAGTTGATGTACAGTATCTTTACATGATGCAGAATCTTATACTGTCATAGTTGATGTACAGTATCTTTACATGATGCAGAATCTTATACTGTCATTTATGTATCTCATACATTGGATGAAGTTTTAGGAGACTCTGACAACTGACACCAAGTGATGTGTGGGAGGGAAAGGCCAATGACATAAGGGGTTGGAGTGTGATACAGATTTACTGATGACGGGACAACGTATCATGGCTCTAACTAACTGCCACATAGTAAAACTATCCTGTAACTGACCATGTGTATATATATATATATATATATATATATATATATATATATATATATATATGTATAGATGAGGGGCTCATGTAATTACTACTGGAAGGCAGTGATGGGCCCGGGCAGCTACCATCTTGTACAGTTGCCTTGGCAACCTACCCGCCATGCCTGGCAATGTATGTCCCTGCAGGAGATACCTGGAGAGATACCTGCAGTCACTTCACTGAATATAATTTCTATTTTTTATTTCAGATTAGGAGACGTGATGTGACGGATCCTCTGATGGACGAGACGTCTTCCTGCTGGATGTGGAGACCAGTCACTGGTGAGTTACATCCTCCACTCAGTGACATCACATCTCATCATTTGTATCTTTACCAACTTATTTACCCCAGCTCAGTGGATTCACACAGAACCTGTCACACATTGTATTGTATTGGGTGTAATCTAAAACATGAAAAATTTACATGTACAGCTCTGTTCACACTATTTATTTTTCTTTTACCCTAGGTTGTCTGATTAATCCTACCAAATATTGCCATACTATAGTATGGCAGTATATGTATATAAATATATATATATATATATATATACATATATGTATAGATGTGTGTGTATATATATGTGTGTATAGATGTGTGTGTGTGTATGTGTGTGTATATATATATATGTATAGATGTGTGTGTGTGTGTGTATATATATGTATAGATTAGGGGCTCTTGTAATTACTACTGGAAGGCAGTGATGGGCCCGGGCAGCTACCATCTTGTACAGTTGCCTTGGCAACCCACCCGCCATGCCTGGCAATGTATGTCCCTGCAGGAGATACCTGGAGAAATACCTGCAGTCACTTCACTGAATATAATTTCTATTTTTTATTTCAGATTAGGAGACGTGATGTGATGGATCCTCTGATGGACGAGACGTCTTCCTGCTGGATGTGGAGACCAGTCACTGGTGAGTTACATCCTCCACTCAGTGACATCACATCTCATCATTTGTATCTTTACCAACTTATTTACTCCAGCTCAGTGGATTCACACAGAACCTGTCACACATTGTATTGTATTGGGTGTAATATAAGACATGAAAAATTTACATGTACAGCTCTGTTCACACTATTTATTTTTCTTTTACCCTAGGTTGATTAATCCTACCAAATATTACCATACTATAGTATGGCAGTATATGGTCAGTAATAAATGTGGTGCAGTCGGTAATAAATGTGATGCAGTCAGTAATAAATGTGATACAGTCAGTAATAAATGTGAAGCAGTCGGTAATAAATGTGATGCAGTCAGTAATAAATGTGGTGCAGTCGGTAATAAATGTGATGCAGTCAGTAATAAATGTGGAGCAGTCGGTAATAAATGTGGCGCAGTCGGTAATAAATGTGGAGCAGTCGGTAATAAATGTGATGCAGTCAGTAATAAATGTGGAGCAGTCGGTAATAAATGTGGAGCAGTCGGTAATAAATGTGGCGCAATCAGTAATAAATGTGACGCGGTCAGTAATAAATGTGACGCGGTCAGTAATAAATATGATGCGGTCAGTAATAAATGTGGTGCAGTCGGTAATAATTGTAAAGCAGTCGGTAATAAATGTGGAGCAGTCGGTAATAAATGTGGTGCAGTCAGTAATAAATGTGGTGCAGTCAGTTATAAATGTAGAGCAGTCAGTAATAAATGTGGAGCAGTCCGTAATGAATGTGGAGCAGTCAGTAATAAATGTGACGCAGTCGGCAATATATGTGGAGCAGTCGGTAATGAACGTGCGCACGTTCAGACTAAGCAGTGTTGTCGGACACAGAGCAGCTGCGACACAAAACTGGCGCAGACACTTTATAAATGTGGTCTCTGAGTTGTGTATTATAATGTTCTGCAAATAGGGAGGTTCTGCAGCAGCTGGCTCGTGGATTGGGGGGTCCTGCGGTAGTAGGCTTGTGTATTGGGAGGTTCTGCAGCGTCTGACGCTTGTATTGGGTGGTTCTTCAGCAGCTGGTGCATGTATTGGGAGGTTCTGCAGCAGCTGGCTCGTATATTGGGGGGGTTCTGCGGTAGTTGGCTCGTGTATTGGGGGGTTCTGCGGTCGTTGGCTCGTGTATTGGGAGGTTCTGCAGCAGCTGGCGCTTGTATTGGGAGGTTCTGCAGCAGCTGGTGCTTGTATTGGGAGCTTCTGCAGCAGGTGGCTCGTATATTGGGGGGGTTCTGCGGTAGTTTGCTCGTGTATTGGGGGGTTCTGCGGTAGTTGGCTCGCGTATTGGGGGGTTCTGCAGTAGTTGGCTCACGTATTGGGGGGTTCTGCATCAGCTGGCACATGTATTGGGGGGTTTGCAGCGAATGGCGCATGTATTGGAAGTTTTGTAGCGGTCGGCGCATGTAGTGGAGGGTTCTGCTGCTCCTGTTCCTGCTCATAAGAAACTTTAGTAAAATGAAGCAAGGAGTTCAGAGATTTAACCCGTACCCTGCTTTCTTGCAGCTAATGGCTCAGCAGTGTAAGGGTTAAACCTCCTGACTAGTTAGTGATGAGGAGACATGGCCCATATAATTGGTACTGAGCAGGAGCAGCCATGATTGGTTTCCTTTATCTTCTTCCATTATGGAGAATAACAGAGACCGGCAGTAAATAGAAGCCCCTCCCCCAGCGCCATAACTTCTACCATTACTTATAACAGAGAAACATGTGCAGCCGCCAGCATTATTATTACAGCTATTAATACAGTAGAAGGAAACCTTCTGCAGAGCTTCATCTACTGCCGGTCTCTGTTAATCTCCTCCATAATAGAAAAAGATAATGGAAACTCCTATGTAAAATTGAGGACCTATGGTCACATGTGTTTACTGCTAAGGGGCCCACTGAGGCTCTGTCTCTCAGGGGCCCACTGATTCCTGGAGCCGGCCCTGTATGGCTATTAAATTGACACTTGAAATAAACTATTCTTCAAAGCATCATGTGGGGGTACATATAAATAGGGAGCTAGAATCCATTAATGTAACTGACCCAAAGGAAGTAAATATACACAATATATTATGTTACTAATACTGTACAGCATATAGTGGATATAGGAATAAGCGTACTGTGTGGAAATGGAGCAGTCCATTTCATATACTGTATACAGAGTCCCTGTCCTGGTTGGTTTGTTCCACAAGCTTCAGCCAATAGCAAAGCAGCATTATATGAAAAGTGGGTGTGGCTTTATCAACTGTCACCTTTATAAAGTGCAGCAGCTGTCTATGTCCTGGGGTAATTGCACTACAAGGAAGATGTAAAGCGTTGGTGTTGGGGGAGCAGTCCTACCGAAATCCACCATCTGGTACGTTACATCCAGTCACTTCCACTTGTAGTGATGTACAGTATCTTTACATGATGCAGAATCTTATACTGTCATTTATTTATCTCATACATTGGATGGAGTTTTAGGAGACTCTGACAACTGACACCAAGTGATGTGTGGGAGGGAGAGGCCAATGACATCAGTGGTTGGAGTGTGATACAGATTTAGGCTGCATTCACACACATATATGGGGGACGTATATATGGCCGACGTATATGCGGACGATATATATGTCCCCCATACACTTCTATGGGCTCACGGGTTCTACGGGAACGGTACGGTGCGGCACCGTACCGCTCCGTAGCCCGGGGAAAGATAGGACATGTCCTTTCTTTTCCCGTATTACGGCGCCGCAGCCATATATCGCTATGGAGAGGGGCGGGGGTGAGCTGCGCTCACCTCCTCCTCCACTCCCCGGCTAATGTAGCCTTACTGATGACGGGACAACATATCATGACTCTAACTAACTGCTACATAGTAAAACTATCCTGTAACTGACCATTTGTACATATATGTATAGATGTGTGTGTATGTGTGTGTATATATATATATATGTATAGATGTGTGTGTGTGTGTGTATATATATGTATAGATTAGGGGCTCTTGTAATTACTACTGGAAGGCAGTGATGGGCCCGGGCAGCTACCATCTTGTACAGTTGCCTTGACAACCCACCCGCCATGCCTGGCAATGTATGTCCCTGCAGGAGATACCTGGAGAGATACCTGCAGTCACTTCACTGAATATAATTTCTATTTTTATTTCAGATTAGGAGACGTGATGTGACGGATCCTCTGATGGACGAGAAGTCTTCCTGCTGGATGTGGAGACCAGTCACTGGTGAGTTACATCCTCCATTCAGTGACATCACATCTCATCATTTGTATCTTTACCAACTTATTTACCCCAGCTCAGTGGATTCACACAGAACCTGTCACACATTGTATTGTATTGGGTGTAATATAAGACATGAAAAATTTACATGTACAGCTCTGTTCACACTATTTATTTTTCTTTTACCCTAGGTTGATTAATCCTACCAAATATTACCATACTATAGTATGGCAGTATATGGGGATTTAACTGATCATGAATTACAATGTGCCATAGCAAAGCTGCTAGCACTGACCACGGGTGTTACACGGGTGTTCACAGCAATATGGAGATTGGACCGCGATATAGGATCTCACTCACTCACTCACTCACTCACTTACTTGTGAGATCCTATATCGCGATCCAATCTCCCCATACACTCCTGAAAGCCTGAATAATGTGTATTTATAGTGGCTGAAGAGTGGCTCTTATTTTAAGGTTTAAAATAAAATTGACATTTTAAAGTGTTCTAATTTCATACAGTGTAAACGTCATTGATATCTATGTGTTTATTCTCTGTGCCATAAATAACTGTTATACAAAGATATAAACATGAATTTTATATATTTTATTATGTGTTGTTTAATAAAGCTGTTTTGTTCATTACTATTGAGTGATATTTATTAAACCACATCCTCTTTTGCTAGTAGATGTTCATTTATAATAAACGGAGACCCCTGTCCCCCAACAAATAGACGTTCTGCTCCGCTTTCTTGATATGTAAAGTCTTTTACCTCATCACCTCTTTTACCTCCTGTCTTTTACCTCATCAGCCAGGGATCCCTGACCATACAATGGCTGCAGATGGAGGGTCATGTTATCTTATCTGTCCATGAACCTCGACAGGACCTGGAACTAATATTCAGACTATCATAAGGTCCTGCCACAGCCACATTCACTTCTATAGGAGGGAAAAGTCACAAACACGGCTACCCCTGAATCTTTTCTCAGGGGTACTGGGTGAAGGAAATCACATCTGTGTGTATATAGAAATACATGGGAACATGAGCTTGCTGCAAAAACAACGGCTAGAACACGGGAAAAATATTTGTTTCCAACCTCTTGGCCACTAGAAGCTTAATAACACATAACCTTACAGAGGTCATATCATTGTATAAACAAAACGTACATTACATACATCAAGGGTTAAATGAAACCTCTCATGAAAAACTCCTGTTGCTTCTGCCCTAATCAATAATCCTTGTATGTAAATTAACTGTAGGGGCTACTGGGGCGTGTACTAGTCTGGCCTGGAACTGGGAGCTAAGGCAATTACACGCCCCAGTAGACTGCAGTTAATTAACATATTACTAAAATAAAGTTTTTTTTAACAAGTTAGGTTACGATCCAGGATTATTAAATTAAAAATTAGGGTAGAGGCAGGCAGGAGGAATCTACCATCAGATCTACTTCTGATTCCTCATGGTAGGTTTCCTTTAAGCAGCGTTCAGCATCTCAGACTTGGTGTCAGCATCCACTTGATCGCACTGGTTGCCCCCTGTTATTATTACTTATACACGCTTTCCTTTATACTTCTATGTTACAATTGTTGCATGTATATTCAGGAGTAGTATTCTGCGGTGCCCATATATACAGGATATACAGGATAAGAGTAGTCAGAGGTTGCACTAATTCTTTTCCTGTAGAGTAATAAAACTCCTCTTACCATTTATAAGGAGTGTTTCTTACTGATGAGGAGTATTTTATTTTCACAAATAGAAATAAATAACTCATAGGTGTAGATAATGTTAATGTACTGCAATTCATGCAAGACAATCATAACTATGCATAAATATCACAGAGATGATTGTGTAACTCCGATTGTATGTGCAGGCACCGAAAGCATAAGCGATAGAGTAACTTTAGTAGGGCCCTATACTGTGTAGGGTAACAAGGCTGGAATTACCCTATTTGGGAGTATGCGATGAGTCTTATGCAGTGCAGGGGGTGGGGGGTGAATGGGTTTTATACAGTGCGGGAGGTTGGGGGTTATACACTTCGTGGGTGTCACGTCACCAGCTCTCAGGAAGGGGAGGGAGTGGGCTGTTTCTACTGCATGCTGTGGGTATGCATTATTAGGACCCAAGCTCTGGCTCTGGGAAGGGGAGAGGAGAGGGCGGCCGGAATGTGATGCACACTAGAGGCGTGCATAATTAGTAGTCATGCAGAGCGCTGAGTCCCTGTGTGAGCCCCTAACTTGCATATTGTCTAAAGACATTTCTGGACTAACTAAATGCTTTGATACCTACTGAAGGCAGCAGTATCTAAATCTCAAACAGCTGGTATGTTTGGTTTAGATACTGCACTACAAAGTCGTAGATTTTCTTTAAACAATACAAGACACCGGGTGCTGGTTTCCATAGAAACACATATGCGAGCAGGCCGTGGCAAACCCACATGTGTTTTGATTCCTTTTCTAAAAGGTTTCATGTGAGCGCACCCACACCATGGCAAATCTACTTTCTGAGATATTACCTATAGTAGTTTCCCTTTCTGGGGGCAGAAATAAAGCTTAAAGCTGAAATATGCAAATTAATTTCTAAGGTTTCTGGGGTGTGGAGTAGTCTGAGAGGCTACTCCACACCCCCAGTAGCCACTACTGACCCTCCTCTATCCATAGCGGCATTATTTGAGCTCTGCAGAAGCACAGTAGCTCGCTGTATGCGCACTGTATACAGACAAATGGGAGTTACTGCACATTCCCAGAGCTCAAATGATGCCGGAGACAGGCAGAGGCAGATAGAGGAGATAGAGCAGATAGAATTTTACCACCCTGACTAACAATACCTGCTGATACGGGGTTATAAGTACTTCCCATATCACCAAAATTAGCTGCCAGTAGGGTACTGTACCTTAATTATAGTTGTTTTTCTGATATGCAAATTCGTTTTCTTGATTCATTTCTTCTGGCTTAGACTCTTCTTTATAGTGGGCTGCCCGTAAACCTCACCCCATTATTCTGACTGCCAGCTGTGCCTAGTGTTACATTCATGTGATCAGAGTGACATCATCTCAGGTCCTTTAGCCTCCTCACATTAGCAAACTGTACCTGTACTGTACTGCACTGTATGTATGTGATCAAATGAAATCACAGCAGCCTCCATGGAAGATGGGGAGGAGTAGAAGTCCTTGAAGGCTGCTGTGATTTCATGTTATCAGAAACATACATAGGGTACATGACATCACCCTGGTTACATGACATGAACTGCTGAATAGTAAGGAGGCATAAGGTGTGGGGAGGAGTCGGCTGAACAAGACACACCCCCTCTGACTCCAGTTCATACAAGATAAAATTGATTTATGGGGATATGAAAGAAACTATTTTTAGCTAAAAGAAGGGGGTCAGTTAGTTAGTAGGGCTCTGTAGAAACCTCTTACTAGACAGAATATAACATTCATTCCCATGTAAGTTGTCACCTTAGCACCGACCATAATCTCCCATGTAACATACATGGCCTGCTAATCCCATGTAATATACATCACTGAGATTTCCTGTCCTCTCCTGCACACTCACTGCCATGTACATAAGTATACAGGCATCTCCTCCCCCCTGTCCTCCGCATACACCTGTAGTCAGACATTTGTGCTGATACTTCACTGCTTCCTCACAGTACACTACATTTTCTTACATTGGTAATACATGATATTCTCCATCCTCAGGGGCAACTCTGTTCCAGACAGAAACTGTAGCTGTTACTAGTGGCTAATGGACCTGCAATGATGAAGTTGTTCACATGCTCCTGACATAATCGCAGGTCCTTCAGTGAGGGGAAAATGGCGATTGCGCTTGAGTCGGCTATTTCCTATTACTGGTAAGGACCTTTCTGCCCCCCTAGTGGTCAGGTCCTGAACATAAATAGTATTTTACCAGTTCACAATGATTTGGCTAAACTCCATCCTCCAGAAGGACCAGGTCCTTACCAGTGAGGGGGAATAACTCTGCTTGAGTCATCTACTCCCCATTAGTTGTAGGGACCATGTTGTTCTCCTGTTGGCGGGTATGATAGTATTCAGCTGCTTCTCAGTGACCGGGCTAAATCCTATTCTTACTAAGGACCTGCACATAATCCTGAAGTACTAAAATTCTGTTTTTCAATTACCTTGATAAACATTAATTTTTGAAGTGACAATAAAATAAGGTAAATCTGGTCAATCTTCTGTACAGATTGCTGAGAGCTCTGTGTTATTGGCCCTGTGGGGATATTTTCAGTGTTTGGGGTACAAGGTAAAGGCGCACTTCCCTGTATGTGACCAGGAATGGTGGTTACTTCCAGGGTCAGACTGGGGTGCCTGGGGCCAACCAGAGAAATTGCTTCTGGTGGCCTACCATACCGCTATCTAGAAATATTCGTTATTTCACAGGAGTTCACAGCGGCTGCGCATTGTGCTTACCCTTAACTTAACAATAAGAATAACTAACTATAACCCTTCACCTTCTCTGTATGTTCTCTGCACCACATCAGAAGACTTGGAAGTGACATTATAAAATAATCTAGACAGTTAGTCAGTAATTACAGTTATCAGACTCAGAAGTGGGATTCAGTACCTCACATGTCACACGTCTTCTCCTTTGGGTAGTGAATTGCAGGACGACTTCTCCCTTTTTTTTACTTATCACTGGAGAATTTTCCACCAGATATCTCCATCTCTGTGAGGCACATCTCTACACTGTGCAACTAAAAATATCACCGTCACTACAGCATAATGTCACCTGGATAACCATGTCCCATTCTGTGCTCCTAAATAATATTTACCACTCAGAACACAACTGACCACACTCTGAGCCCCCCCCCAATACCAAATATACCCCCATAACAAAAACCATAATGTGCCCTCTCCATAAACCAAATATTACATTTCGCTCCTCAGTATATTACATGCACACCCCTGAGTAAATAGTATAATACACCTAATAAATTAAATTGGACATCATTCCCCTTATTTTCATAATATATCATAACTGTGCATAAATATCACAGAGATGATTGTGTAACTCCTATTGTATGTGCAGGCACCTAAAGCATAAGCGATAGAGTAACTTTAGTAGGGCCCTATGCCCTATACTGTGTAGGGCAGTGATGGCGAACCTTTTAGAGGCCAAGTGCCCAAACTGCAACCCAAAACCCCCCTCATTTACCGTGAGGTGCCAACCAAAAATTAAAGCAGTAACTTACTGCTCCCTGTTCAACAACTTTCAATCATATTGGCCTCCAGGAGAGCAACACAGTAGAAAGATGGAAAATTTTCATCATTTTAGCTCTATTTGGGAGTATGCGATGAGTCTTATGCAGTGCAGGGGGTGGGGGTGAATGGGCCTTATACAGTGCTGGAGGTCGGTGGTTATACACTTCGTGGGTGTCACGTCACCATCTCTCAGGAAGGGGAGGGAGTGGGCAGTTTCTACTGCATGCTATGGGTATGCATTATTAGGACCCAAGCTCTGGCTCTGGGAAGGGGAGAGGGCGGCCGGAATGTGATGCACACTAGAGGCGTGCATAATTAAGTATGCGATGAGTCTTATGCAGTGCAGGGGGTGGGGGGTGAATGGGCCTTATACAGTGTGGGAGGTTGGGGGTTATACACTTCGTGGGTGTCACGTCACCAGCTCTCAGGAAGGGGAGGGAGTGGGCAGTTTCTACTGCATGCTGTGGGTGTGCATTATTAGGACCCAAGCTCTGGCTCTGGGAAGGGGAGAGGGCGGCCGGAATGTGATGCACACTAGAGGCGTGCATAATTAGTAGTCATGCAGAGCGCTGAGTCCCTGTGTGAGCCCCTAACTTGCATATTGTTTAAAGACATTTTCTGGACTAACTAAATGCTTTGATACCTACTGAAGGCAGCAGTATTGAGTCCCTGTGTGAGCCCCTAACTTGCATATTGTCTAAAGACATTTTCTGGACTAACTAAATGCTTTGATACCTACTGAAGGCAGCAGTATCTAAATCTCAAACAGCTGGTATGTTTGGTTTAGATACTGCACTACAAAGTCGTAGATTTTCTTTAAACAATACAAGACACCGGGTGCTGGTTTCCATAGAAACACATATATGAGCAGGCCGTGGCAAACCCACATGTGCTTTGATTCCATTTCTAAAAGGTTTCGTGTGAGCGCACCCACACCATGGCGAATCTACTTTCTGAGATATTACCCATAGTAGTTTCCCTGTCTGGGGGTGATTCCATTTCTAAAAGGTTTCGTGTGAGCGCACCCACACCATGGCGAATCTACTTTCTGAGATATTACCCATAGTAGTTTCCCTGTCTGGGGGCAGAAATAAAGCTTAAAGCTGAAATATGCAGATTAATTTCTAAGGTTTCTGGGGTGTAGAGTAGCCTGAGACAGCTCTGGGGGCGGAGGCTACTCCACACCCCCAGTAGCCACTACTGACCCTCCTCTATCCATAGCGACATTATTTGAGCTCTGCAGAAGCACAATAGCTCGCTGCATGCGCATTGTATACAGACAAATGGGAGTTACTGCACATTCCCAGAGCTCACTCTGGGGGCGGAGGCTACTCCACACCCCCAGTAGCCACTACTGACCCTCCTCTATCCATAGCGGCATTATTTGAGCTCTGCAGAAGCACAGTAGCTCGCTGCATGCGCATTGTATACAGACAAATGGGAGTTACTGCACATTCCCAGAGCTCAAATGATGCCGGAGACAGGCAGAGGCAGATAGAGGAGATAGAGCAGATAGAATTTTACCACCCTGACTAACAATACCTGCTGATACGGGGTTATAAGTACTTCCCATATCACCAAAATTAGCTGCCAGTAAGGTACTGTACCTTAATTATAGTTGTTTTTCTGATATGCAAATCCGTTTTCTTGATTCATTTCTTCTGGCTTAGACTCTTCTTTATAGTGGGAGACAGGCAGAGGCAGATAGAGGAGATAGAGCAGATAGAATTTTACTACCCTGACTAACAATACCACCTTCTGTAGCTCCTGCACCGTGCGGCCCATGTCACGTGACTGACGCGACCTGACGTCAGGTCGCATAAGTCAAGTGACCAGAGGCGCGCGGTGCAGGAGCTACAGAAGGTGGGCGGATCGCCATTAGGAGTGAAGGTACGCGGAAGAAGACATCAAGGGTAAGTATATAAGGTTATTATTTGTATAAGGAAGGCAGCTAGGGTCTTTTTTTATTAGTAAAGGGAGGCTGGGGCTTTTTATTAGTTAAGGGAGGCCTCTAGGGCCTTTTAATTAGTAGAGGCCTTTTATGACTGTTTTAGTGTAATTTTGTGCTATTTTGGTTGGTGGTGTGCCCCAGGATTTTCTAAGTATAAAAAGTGTGCCGCGGCTCAAAAAAGGTTGAAAATCACTGCTCTAGAAGGACGAGGTCCTTACCAGTGAGGGGAAATAGCTCTGCTGGAGTTATCTACTTCCCATTAGTTGTAGGGACCATGTTGTTCTCCTGTTGGCGGGTATGATAGTATACAGCTGCTTCTCAGTGACCGGGCAAAATCCTATTCTTACTAAGGACCTGCACATAATCCTGAAGTACTGAAATTCTGTTTTTCAATTACCTTGATAAACATTAATTTTTGAAGTGACAATAAAATAAGGTAAATCTGGTCAATCTTCTGTACAGATTGCTGAGAGCTCTGTGTTATTGGCCCTGTGGGGATATTTACAGTGTTTGGGGTACAAGGTAAAGGCGCACTTCCTTGTATGTGATCAGGAATGGTGGTTACTTCCCACCTTACGTGCCAAGTGGGTGTGAAGGAAATGTGGTGAAGGCTTTAGCGCAATTCAATGCCAGGCCAGTCCTGGTGTGGAACTCCCCATGTTGCGAACCCTGACGCATTTATTAAGAGGTTGGAGCCTCCTAATAGATGCAGCAAGTGCCAGGGGTTGGAGATTACTTTATTCGCTGGCGCACCATGTTGTAATGTTGTGCTATATGTTGCATTTCATGTGTTCAATCTGTTGTCCTTGGAGCTAAACAAAGAAGCAAAGAGGTTGAATCCTATCATTATGAAACCACATGAGAATCTATGGAAACATTGATATCTATCTGCACATTGTTACTGTGTATACAGCATTGACATCCATGTATGTTTATTCTCTGAACCATGACTGTTAGATAAGGTATGGGGGATATAATAGTCAGGTTATTTTGTGCTTTGTTGGATTTTATGTATTCTATCATGTGTATTAAATAAAACTCTTATTGTTCATTACTAGTTTTATGAGTAATATTTATTGGTCTACACTCTACACCAACGTTTTAGTAGAGGTTTCTCTATAAAAAAAATTAACCTGTACATATACCTTTTTAGCTGAATTTTTCAGCATAATTTTTGTGCTGAAAGGGCCCCAATCGGCTTACACATAAGTACAGAAAAACGCCGCGGCCGAAAATGCCCGATCGATCACAAATTAAATTAACGTTAATTTTATCCCTGCGTTTAACCCCGTAATGGAAAATAAGTGCCCAAAGTCGAAAAATGTGCACTTTTTTGACAGTTTGAAAAAATAAAAAAAAATCTATAAAAGTGATTAAAAGGTCGTACAGTCCTAAAATTATATCATTGAAAATATTATATCAAAAGATCGCAAAAAATGACACCATCTAAGCGCCAGACAACAAAGTATTAAAAAGTATTACGCCAGAAATGGCAAAATCAAAAAATCAAAAATTTGTACAGGAGGTTTTAATATTTTTAAAGTATAAAACAATTATAGAAACTAACCTATACAATTTGGTATCACGTCATCGTAGTACCCAAAGAAAAAGTAGACATTGTTTCTTGGGGTAGCTCAGTGATAGCCGTAATATCACAAGTCCGCACAAGGATACGGCACAAATGCGTTTTTCACCATTATTCGTGCATTTGGACACATTTTGTACCCCGCTCCAGTACCGTCAAATTGGCATATTCAAACCTCACTATGAAGTGCAATTGTTATGCCGAAAACAAGCTGTCCACAGAACTCTTTACGTGTAAAAAACAAAAAGTTAGAGCTTTTTATTACACATTTATACATTTACCCTCCTAAACTGAGATCTGTATTTATTTATCCATATATATATAAGAAAACTAGCTAAAGAATTAACTCACTAATTAATAAAAAACAGATCACTATCAACCCCCTCACCAAAATCTCCTACATTTGGTGATGGATTGGTGATTAAGGCATACTCAGAACTCTATATGCACACAAACTATACACCATTATTCAGCTTATCATTTGTTGTCTGACATCCACGTTCACTAATTATCATCCAATCAGACTTTGTGAAGAAAATCCCAATCCTTCCCTGCTAACCACACCCCTTCCCTATAATCCCAAAAGGGGTGATTTAACCCAAATACTCGGCGCTCGGTCCGATCGCAGGCGTTTCCATAGAAACGCCGATGCTATCCAGGCTCCCCGCCCGTGGCCGTGACTTTGTTTGCGTTTGCAATCGCAGACAAAGCGGTACAGTGTGGCATCCAGCCGTTAGGCCCCTTCTCACACTTGGAAGTTATAATGCGCTGGAACATCGCATCACACAACCCAGCGAGTGCTGCCTGGATCTCCGGCCGAAGACGACTTCAAACCAAAACTGAACATGAGACTCCTGATTTTCATTTCCGGTTTGGCAGCTGTTCGGGCCGTCTAATTCCAGGCAGCATCTCGCTTGGGGTTGTATACAGTTTCCATGCGCATTTATCACTTCGCCTAGGTTGGAAGGGACTCCTAATGGCAACCTTAAGACCTTTTTTTACTGTATGTGGACGTATGATGGGCACATATATTTACTATCACATATATCCCTCCATTAACATAGCACTGGTGTCTGCGCATGGGTCACCAACCGTCTAGTCGCATTCCAGTAGCCAGGAGTATAGATTTTGATATTAACGCTGTGCGCCTATATATATTTTTTCGCTATGCAGGGGAGGGGAGCCAGCCTTGTGCCCGCCAGGTCTACTACGGCGGCACATGCTCGGTGAATGTAATCCTTATACTGCACCAGAATATCTCATCACAGTGATAGAAATGTGGCGCGCAGCAAAGATTATTGGTTTCCAGCTAGAAACATGTCGAAACCTAGATGACACATGGTAATATATGCCCCATACAGTGTAGAAACACAGAATGGGCAATTTATCAAGCTTCTGAAAGTGCAGATATTCCTAGTTGCCT
Source organism: Engystomops pustulosus (assembly GCA_019512145.1). Taxonomy (NCBI): domain Eukaryota; kingdom Metazoa; phylum Chordata; class Amphibia; order Anura; family Leptodactylidae; genus Engystomops; species Engystomops pustulosus. The sequence continues at coordinate 61,134,563 of CM033645.1, read as the reverse complement.
AGGTGCCAACTCAAATTACTAGCCCCGTTTCGCGTATTTGACCAATGCTCAAGAATATTTTAAAGGCATCTGTAAGTGGTTGCCATGCAACTAGGAATATTCGGGCTTCCAGTCACTTGAATAAATCTGCCCATATGAGTGGAAGCAATAAACTGGAAGGCTAGTTTTTGTGCACATTATTCAAGACGGATGTTTTTCTTATCCTCTGCCCATTATCACAGGACAATCCTAGCAAAAACATAAGGGAAAACTCATGGCTTCGAATATGACCAGTCGGATAAACCTTTGTCAAGCATCATGGGGGTACTCGTAATATAAATTAGATACCATATTAATGTAACGGACACCAACGGAAGTAATATCACAATATATTATATAGATACTGTACAAGCAACTATAGTGGATATAGGCAGTAAGCGTACTGTGTGAAAATTGAGCATCCATTTCCTATACTGTATCCAGAGTCCCTTTCTGGGTATGGTTTATTCCATGAGCATCAGCACCAATAGCAACAGCATCAATTATATAAAAGTGGGTGTGGCTTTTTAATAACGGTCACCATTCTTATTGTGATCTGTCAGCAACTGTCTATGTCCTGGCGTCCTGGATAATTTACACTACAAGGAGATGTAAACGTTGGTGTATGGGGGAGCAGTCCTACCATAAATCCCACTATCTGGTACGATTAGCACTCCAGTTACTTCATCCCACAGCAGCTATTAACAGTTGATTTCATCCACTTTTAGTTGATGTACAGTATCTTATACTGGATTCAGAATCTTATACTGTCTAGTTATGTATCTCCATACATTGTATAAAGTTTAGGAGACTTCTGACAACGGACACACCAATGATGTGTGGAGGGAACGGACCAATTCCCCAAGGGTTGAGTGTGAATACAGACTTACTGATGACAAGACAACTATTATTGCTCTCACTAACTGCCCAATAGTAAAACTATACTGTATATATGTATAATGTGTGTATAGATACTTATAATGTTGTCTATTATACATGATAGATACTATATACACAGACCTACATATATGTATACGCCTGTGTGTATATTATATATAGCATATCGTATATAAGAATGTTATTTTTTTGCGTGTATAGTATTTATAATATGCATGATGTGTGTTTCTATTCATCATGTATAAGGATGTTGTATAATAATTATATCATGTATGATGTGTGTGTTGTATGTGTCTGTATATTATCTCTTTCGCTTTTTGTCTGTTGTCTCTACTGTCGATGTTGTGTTTTTGTTGTCCTCTACTGTATATGTCCTCGCTGTGTGCGTTGGTCTATATCTCTCATGCGCTCTATCTGATCCTCTCTCTCTCTCCTCTCTCTCTATGTATATGATGAGGGGCCTCTTGTAATTACACTGGAAGCAGTGTGATTGGGCCCTGTCGCTACCATCTTGTACCGTTGCTTGGCAACTCACACTATCCGCCGCTGCCTTGCAATGTAGTTACCCTTCAGAGACCTCATGGGAGATACTGCAGTCACTTCACTAATATAATGTCTTCTTTTTATTCAGATTAGGAGACGTTATGTGACGGATCCCTCTGATGGACGAGACGTCTTCCTGCTGGATTTGGAGACCAGTACTGTGAGTTACACTCCTCCACTCAGTGACCTCACTCCATATTTTTTATCTTTACACAACTTATTTACCCCAGCTCAGTGGATTCACACAGAACCATGTCACACATTGTTTGTAACGGGGGTATCTAAACATGAAAAATTTCATGATCACTCTGTCACACTAATTCTAGTTTTCTTAGTCCCTAGGTGTCTGATTAATCCCACCAAATATTGCCAATACTAATAGTAGGCAGTATAATGGGATTTAACTGCTCAATGAATACATGTGCCATAGCAAAGCTAGCTAGCATCTGATCACGGGTGTTTATTCACGGGTTTCACTGCAATATTAGTAGATTGAACCCGCGATATAGGATCCGCACTTCACTCTATATCGCGATCCAATATCTTATCCCTCATACACTACCGGAAATCCTGAATAATGTTCATTATAGTGGGCTGAAGTATTTTAACTGTATTCAAAATAAAATGTACATTTTTAAAAAAGTTATCGACTTTCATACAGTGTAACGTCATTGATACTATAGGTGTTTATTCTCTGTGCGCATAAAGTAACTTGTTATACAAAGAAATAAACAGACGTATATATATTTTATATAATGTGGTTGTTAATAAAGCTGTTGGTCATTACTATTGAGTGATATATTACATTAACACACACCCTCTGTTGCTAGTATTATGTATCATTTATAATTAAACGGAGACCCCTGTACCCCCAACAAATAGACATTACTGACTCCGCGTCCTTGATATGTCAAATGAAAACCAATCCACTGTCATTTTACCTCATCAAGCCAGGGCTCCCCTGACCATAACAATGGCGCAGCTGGAGGGTACAAATTATCTAATCTGTCCATGAAACCATCGACAGACCTGTAACTAATATTCATAAAACTATCATAAGGTCCTGCCACATGCCACATTCACTTCTATAGGAGAAAAGTCAACAATACACGGCTACCCCTGTCGTATTTCCATCACAGGGGTACGGGTGAAGGAAAATCACATCTTTGTGTATATAGAAACACTGGAACATGAGCTCGCTGCAAAACAACTGCTAGAACACACAGGAACAAATATTTGTGATTTCCATACCACTAACTTGCCACTAGAAGCTTAATAACACATAACTTCTGAGGTCATATCATTTGATACACAAAAACGTAACATTACATTACAATCAAAGGGTTTGTAAATGAAACCTCTCATGCAACCAAAACTCCTGTTCTTTCTGCCCTAATCAAATAATCCTTGTATGTAAAATTAACTGCAGGGGCCTACTGGGTTGTACATCCCAGTAGCTTCTGCAGTTACATTAACATATTACTAAAACTAAAAGTTTTTCTTTCTAACAAGTTAGGTATACATCCAGATATATTTAAATAACAATTGGCAGAAGGCAGGCAGACGAATCTACCATCAATCTACTTCTGATTCCTCATGTTAGGTTTCCTTTTAAGCAAAGTCGTTCAGCATCTCAGACTTGGGCCAATGCATCCACTTATCGCATTGGTTGCCCCCTGTTATTATTACTTAACACGCTTCCTGATATATGGCTATCTATGTTACAAAACATTGTCGCATGTAATTCAGAGTAGTATTCTGCAGGTGCCCATATATACAGATATACAAGGATAGGAGTAATCAGAGGTTGCACTAATCTTTTCCTGTAGAGTAATCACAATCCTACTTACCATTTATAAAGAGTGTTTCTTAACTGAGTGAGGAGCTATTTTATTTCATCAAATAGAAATAAATAACTCATAGGGTGTAAACTGTTAATGTCTAGCAATCAAGGCAAGAACAATCATATAACTAGTGCATAATATCACAAGATGATTGTGGTATACTCCATATTGTAATGTGCAGTGCACCAAAGCAATAAGCGATAGAGTAACTTTTATTACGGGCGCCTATGCCCTATACTGTTAGTAGCAGTGTGACGAACCTTTTAGATGCCAAGTGCCCAACTGCAACCCAAAAACCACACCCTCTATTAACCGTGAGGTGCCTAACAAAACTTTAAAGCATGGTCAAACTTACCAGTCTCCCTGAATCTCAAACCACTTAATTCAATCATCTGGCCATATCCCGTAGAGCAACCAGTAGATCGATGGAAAATTTTCATCATTTTAAGCTTCTTATCCAGTTTCCCTCCTAACACCGAGATCGTGGGGACAGCAGGAGGCCTTCCAAAAATTATTTGACCCCTGTCAATTCTCCCCCCTTCCGACAGTCCCAAGTAGTGAAGTAGCAAAATATACTGAAAGCATCATTTTTAAGTTTCAGTGGACTCTGCAGTATGTAATTTCTTTGAGTCTTGTCTGGTGCGCTTGTGGGGAGTGGCCCGGGTTCCCACAAAGAGTCTTATGAGTGCCGCCCAAATCTAGCCACCCGGCCATAGGCTTCGCACACCACTGGTGTAGGGTAACAAGGCTGAGAATTACACTCTTTGGGACTATGACGATGATCTTATGAAGTTAGGCTGGGTGGGGGGTGCAATGGGCACTTATACGGTGTGTGAAGGTATTGGGGTTAACCAGCTTTCGTGGGTGCACGTCACCAGCCTCAGGCAGGGATGGTGGGCTGTTTCTACTGTCTATGCTGGTTGGTAGACTTATTAGGACCCAAGCTCGGCTCGGAGAAGGGGAGGGGCGGCCTGAGAATAGTGATGCGCCCCTGATCGTGCATAATTAGAGTCCCATGCAGATCGCTGAGTCCTGATGTGATAACCCCTAACTTTGATATTGTCTAAACGACAATTTTCTGACTAACTAAATGCTTTGATACTCTACTGAAGGCAGCAGTATCTAATCTCAACGCTAGTATTTTTGGTTTTAGACCGCACTACAAGTTCGTAGATTTCCTTTAAACATAAACACCGGGGCTGGTTTTCCCATAGACCCATAATATTGAGCAGGCCGTGGCAACCCCATGAGTTTTGATCCATTCTAAAAAGGTTTCAGGTGATCGCACCCACACCATGGCGACTCTACTTAGAGATATACCAGTAGTTTCCTGTCTGGGGCAGAAATAAAGCTAAAGCTAATATGACAGATTAATTTCTAAGGTTTCTGGGATACTACATAGCCGGATACAAGCTTCGAGGGCGGATTGCCTAACTCCACAAAACCCCAGTAGCACTACTGACCCCCTCTATCCATAGCCATTATTTGATCTCTGCCAGCAGCACATATCTCGCTGCTGCGCATTGTATACGACAAATGGGAGTTACTGCACATTCCCAAGCTCAAATTATGCCGGTGACAGGCAAGGCAGATAGAGGATATAGAGCAGATAGAAATTTTACTACCCTGACTAACAATACCACCATTCGTGATCTCTCCTGCACGTGCGAGCCCCATGTCACGTGACTGACGCCGACCTGACGTCAGGTCAGATAATGGTCAAGTGACCAGAGCCGCGCGGTGGCATGAGCTACAGAAGGTGGGCGATCGCCATTAGAGTGAAGGACGCGAAGCAGACATCAAGCATTAATCATATGGTTATTATTTGTATAAGGAAGGCACTATAGAGTCTTTTTTTTAATTAGTCAAAGGAGCTGTGGCTTTTTATTATAGTTTAGAGGGCGCTCTAGGGCCTTTTAATTAGTACAGGGGAGCCTCCTATGGCCTTTTAAATAATTGTAAAGGGGGGCACTTTAGGGCCTCTTAATTAGTAAGGGGCTCGTAGGCCTTTTAATTAGTAAGATGGGGGCGCTATGGGTCTTTTAATCTAGGAACGGGGGAGCCTCTAGGGCCTTTTAAGTTAGTAAAGGGGGGCCTGCTAGGGCTCTTAAATTAGTAACGTGGGGCTGCTTAGGGGCTCTTAAATGTAAAGGAGGCCTCTAGGGCGCTCTTAATTAGTAGAGAAGGGTCCGCTAGGGCTCTTGGATTAGTTAAAGGAGGCCGCATAGGCGTCTTTTAATTAGGAAAAGAAGGCCGCTAGAGTTTTTATAAGTAAAAAAAGGGAGGCTGGCTAGGGATTTTTTTATTAGTAATTGTAGGGCCGCTATGGGTTTTTTATTAGTAAATGGAGGCCGCTAGGGGTTTTTTTATTAGTAAGGGAGGCGCTAGATGTTTTTACATTAGTAAAGGGAGCCGCTAGGGTTTTTTATTAAAAGTAAAGGGAGCCGCAAGGTCTAGGGTTTTTTAGATTGTACCAGGGCGGCCGCTCAACGGTTTTTAGTACAAGGTCGGGCTCTACGGGGCGTTTTTATTAGTACACGGAGGCCTTTTATGACTTTTTAGTGTAATTTTTGCTATTTTAGGATTGTGGTGTGGCCCCAGGAATTTTTCTATAGTGACCATACAACTGTGCCGCGTACCAAAAAAGAGTTGAAAATCACTGCTCTAAATGACGGGTCCTTACCAAGTAGATGGTAAATAGCTCTCTGGAGTTAGATCTACTTCCCATGAGTTTGTAGGGACCATGTTGTTCTCGCTGTTGGGCGGTTAGATATTAACAGCTGCTTCTCAGTGACCGCTGCCAAAACCTATTCTTACTAATTACCTCACATAATCCTGAACAGTATCCTGGAGATTCTGGTTTTCAATTACTTGATAAACATTAATTTTGAAGTGAAATCAAATAAGGTAATTGGTCAATCTTCTTGTACAGATTGCTGAGAGCTCTGTGTTATTAGGCCCCTGTGGGGATATTTACGTTTTTGGTGTACACAGGAAAGTGCGGCACTGTTTTTCCCTGTTACCATGATGTGTACCTATCGCCAGTCATGCGTGTCCAATGTGTCCCACGAATGCCAATGGGTGTAAGATGGAACATGAGTGAGGCTTTAGCGCAAATTCAAAATGCCCAGTGCCAGTCCTGGGTGTGGAAACTCCCCATGTTGCGAACCCTGAGCATTTATTAAGAGGTGTGGAGCCTCCTAATATTATGCAGCAGTGCCAGTGGTTGGAGATTATTTATTCGCTGTGTCGCCCTATGTTGTGATGTTGTGCTATTGTTGCATTTCATGTGTTCAATCTGTTGTCCCTGGGAGCTACAAAGAAGCAAAGAGGTTTGAATCCTATCATTAGCTAAACCCATGAGCTCATGGAACATTGATTCTATCGCACGTTGTTTACCTGTGTTACTACAGCATTGAACATCATGTATGTTTATTCTTACCATTACTGTTAGATAAGGTTAGGGGGATCTAAATAGTCAGTTATTTTTGGCTTTGTTTGGTTTTATGTTATCTATCATGTGTATTAAATAAAACCGCTTATTGTTTACATTACTAGTTTTATGAGTATATTTATTGGTCTACACTCTACCACTCAACGCTTTTAGTATGAGGTTGTTCTCTATAAAAAAAAACCTAACCTGTACATATACCTTTTTAGCTGAATTTTTCAGCATAATTTTTGTGCTGAAAGGGCCCCAATCGGCTTACACATAAGTACAGAAAAAAATACACTTATTACTTATAAACTGGCGCCCACCTCTAGCATCCTCTCCTCTACACATCTTCTCTTCTGGTCTCTGGGTTCTTGGCAGCGCAAGCAGAGCCACGTCTATGCAATCTGCCCGTGCACACACACTATGACACGCCGTGATTCCGCCCATATTCGGAACAGGAGATGCAGAGAGTAGAGAATGCCAGAAGTGAGCGTCAGAAGGCGACTACTAAGTTTTTTTAAGTGCAGAACTGCTGGATATAGTATAAATTGGGAGGGGCTCCGCTGGTCATTGTATAGGTTGGAAGGCGGCTGTTGAACATTTTCTTCATGGGGGGCTGCTTCTGAGCATTTTATTCATTAGGGGTTGTTGATGGACATTTTATTAACAGGGGTGGGCCCTGTTGGACATTTCATTAGTAAGGGGAGGCTGTGGCTGGACATTATCCAGAGGGGAGGCTGCTGGACATTTTATTAAACAGTAGCTGCTACATTTTCCACCCTAGGCTTATACTGGAGTCAATAAGTTTTCCCAGTTTTTATTTTTATCTGCCTCCGCTTATGCTCAAGTATATATGTTATATGGCAGCAGTCTATAGTAGTGTTCATTTTAGGGTCTCAATATATTATTGTAATAATTATAGGGGAGCATTAAATATAATATTCACGATCAGGGGGCAATTTTTTAAATAATTACTTTGGAGCACTATATTTATTATTGTTCATTACGGGTCATGATATATAATTTAATATATAACTAGTTTGATACGGAATATGTTTTTTCTGGTTTATTCTATTAAAATCAGAGGGACATACGGAATATGTTTTTTCTGGTTTATTCTATTAAAATCAGAGGGACATGAAAGAGTAACAACAATCGCTCAGCTCCAGGGCCATAACTGAAACTGATGGGCCCCAGTGCAAAGTCTATGCCAGGCCCCCAACTATAATGTATGTATTTCAGTACTAGTCTTCTTATATGGGAAAGAGACACCTTATGGGCCACCTAAGCCTCCTGGGCCCGGTTGAAACTGCAAACCTTTGCTCAGCTCCCACAGTTAAAAATAACGGGGAAGATTTAAGCTGTCTAATTTTAAGAATGTGCTTAGTTGCCCATGGCAACCTATTACAGCTCAGCTGTCATTTTAGTAGTGTTCATGAATATTTTAAAGGGGAGTTGTAATTTGTTGCCATGGGCCACTAAGCACATTCTTCAATTTAGACAGCTTGATAAATCTCCCCCTATATTCCAATCTTCATGTTTGTTTCATACGACAAATCCACAGAGCACAACCTTAATCAGGAAGGACGTCCATGTGTAAAACACAAGATGAAAGGGGGCACTCACCACTGTTGCTTTAATAGCCATTGTTGATTTTTCAAGCCGCCGATCAAAAAAAGAGTTTATGGGCTTGAGAATGTTAAAGCATGTCATTTGAGATCATTTTAAATAATGCACAGGAGGTTGTTTTGATCATTTTTCTTATAAAATTAATTAAGAAATTCAGCTTAGTTTGTGGAGAAATGGACTGCAAAACTCCCGCATTTAACCCATTAAGGACGCGCACTTTAACCGGTTAAGGATCGGGCCCTTTCCTGTTTATATTCATTTCCCATTTATTTCACTTCCCTCACCTTCAAAAACCTATAACTTTTTTATTTTTTTACACGTAGAGAGCTGGGTGAACGGCTTGTTTTCCTGCTAACAACTTGCACTTTGAATATGTAGGTATTTAAATATTCATGCCATGTACTACGAAGGAGTCGAGAAAAAAATTCCAAATGCAGATGAAAATTGAAAAACCCTCATATTGGCCCTTTTCCTTGCTTGTGCTGGATAAGTACGTCTTCACTGACTCCCCAACATGAACATGTCTACTTTATTCTTTGGGTCGGTACTATAAGGGGATACCAAAATTTGATATAGGTTGTAGCTATGTTGTTCATACATTTACAAAAATAAAACCTCCTTGTACAAAAATAATTTTTCTTGATTTGTGCCACGTCTATCTGGCGCTAATAACTTTTTTACTATAGGTTGTACGGTAGGCTGTGGGTGGTGTCATTTTTGCAAATATATGATAATATTTCAATGTATATTATTTTTATAGGACACTGTACACTCTTTCGGTATGTCACTTTTTAATAGTTATTTTTAGCTTTTCTCAAAATGTCAAAAAAGTGCCATTTTTCGACTTGGTCGCTATTTTTTCCGTTGACTGGTTCAAACGCATTGAAAACCCTATCATATTTTTGATAGATCGGGCATGTTTTGTGGACCGCGTCGATACTGATGTGTTTATGATTTTACTCTGTTTAAAAACTCATATATTTTATACTTTATGTCAATGCTGGTAAAGGGGGGTGATATTTAAATTTTTAGATGTTTTTATTTCTATTTTTGTTTTTTTTACTTTTTTTTTATTTTTATTTAAAACTAATTTTTCAGACTCGCCTAGGGTGCTTTAACCTAGTTTCTGAATCGTCCCTAATCATATACTGTCCTATACTACAGTATGCAGTTATATGGGGATGTTTTCTTCCTCATTCATTACAATGTTGCTACTCAGCACTGGTAATGAAGGGGTTAAAAAAAACGAATAGCCTCGGATTCGGAAAGCCTCGAGGATATCTTTATTTTTAATCCCATGGAGATGGATCGACACGCCCCCCGATGACGTCACGGAGGAGCGGCGATCCCAGTAGAGTGGCGGCGGCGCCCATAGCGCCGCTTAATCTTTTGTGAGGCTGCGGCAGCTTTGCCGGCAGCCCCACTGCTGTGCAAACACCCTCGCATCGGTTGCCTAGCACTTGCTGTAAAAAATATGCAGCAAAAGACTTACCGCTATGGAGAGAGGCTCGCCCGGAGCCTCTCCCTGCAAGCGTGACCTACCGCCGCCGTGATACACCGGCGGGCCGGTCGCGAACCGATTAAAAACAACAGCACTACGATTGGGTGCAGTGCACTGGAGACGAGTTCCATACTGAGCCCAGTAACATGTTTCTATAAGATCACTGCTACTGTAAATTTCACCTATTGAAGGGAACCTGTCACCAGGAGACCTATTTTTAGCATTTCCCTATTCCCCACATTGCAGAGTACATACACTGCTAATGAGTTTTTGTTTAAAAAATTAATTTTGCAGAAAAAAAATGTTACAAAGTACCTTTCAATGCCATGTGCTCTGTGACCAGGTACTTGATCCCTGAGAGGAGCTATATAGGAGCAGCCCCCCTATGCTCTGTAGGGACTAAGGGGAAATAATATAGGGCAAATTATCAGTTTCTGGAAGAAAGAGCATTGTGTTTAAATTGTAGGACCAAAGGAGTACCTAAAATAACCTAAATCACTCAAGAAAATAAAGCTCTATAGGAAGAAAACACAGAGACGAACTCTATTTCTGGAAGAAAGAGCATTGTGATTAAGTCCTGGGACCTTGTTATTACCTATGATAGTATAAAACAAAGGGGAAAATTGGGTCCAAGCGGTGAAATGCACAAGGCTGAAGG